>JABUQX010054286.1:0-10000 GCA_015478945.1 Trachelipus rathkii
GGTTTAAGAACCAAAAACAAAGATGTTGAGACCCAAACAAAGACGTTATGATTTTTAGAGCTAAAAAGAAAAACTTATCCTCAGATGGTAACTAGTATTGCCCCAAAATAAGAGGATCGTTGTCCAAAATAAAAGATGATTGTCATCAAATGGCAATAAGTATCGCCCACAAATAAGACGTAGAAGTATTCAGATGGCAATTAGCATTGCTCACCAATAAGATTTCAAGGCAGATGGCCCACAAATAAGACTTCAAGGCAGATGGCCCACAAATAAGAAGAAAATTATCAATTTCGGAAATGTTGAAGGATATATAAAATGTGAAACAACTTTATACAATAATTAATAATTTATTATTAATTTTAGAAATCTTGGAATGGCATTACATGCCCCAATTGTGGTGGAGTGTTTTATTGCTACAATTTTAGGGTATAAACACGGAGTACTATTTTATTAGTATAAACTCTTGAGAACCTTTTAATCGGGTAAATGTCTCCTCAATCCTCTAGATCGCCCTGCTTCCTCCCTTCCTTAGCCAGAACCGACCCGGGGCTTTATCGCAGTGTTCTGGGTATAATGCTTTGGAACCCCCAGGGTAACGCACTCGAAAAAATCCCCTGAACAGGTCATAAACGTGGGAGGATTGAACCAAGCTTCCTTCGTATGAGCAGTGGCGAGTCAACCTCGGGAAGACGATCAGGCTGAGAGGCTATCAATTTAAAAAGAGGTAAAAATTTCTTATTTATACTTATATCAATATAAAAGCTTTTGCATATATTGTTTTTATCATTATTTTATAAGAAATGTTAATATATAATATAGTATAAATCATATTTCTATTTTTTTTAATCTTAAGAATAGTTATTTATAATAATAAGTATTTAACTAACTATGTACGAGAGCGCTTTTATCCCAATTATGATATCAAGTAGTATGGTAATTCGAGTAAAATACGTCATTTGCATCCCAAAATCGTACAATATTCGAGCCAAATCAAGCTATTAGATTCACTATTATTTAAATTCTACATAAATAACATATTGGTTTGTTATAGAAACATAATTGTTCGTACTTTCATCGAGTATACAATTTGACACCAGTGAATACCCTATAAAGAGTTTTAATTCTAAAAGTATAAACAAACAAAAATATTGTACTTAAGTGACCACTTTTATCCTTATTAATTATAAATGTCCATCTTTATCCGGCTTAATGGAATAAAAGCTGTGGTATCAATTTTGAGAGAGAGAGTAACTACATACACTATTTTCTAACATATATTTATAGATATTCGGCTGAATAGAGTAACTTGAAGTAATATTTGAAGGAGAGAGTAAGTTCTCCGGACGCAATTCACTCCAATATATATATGAGAGGGAGTATATATATTTAATATATAAATTTTTGATAGAGGAATGATTAATAGTACGGGCCTATCGGTAAATCTATGAGGAACTATATATTTTTGCTCACCTAGTAATCCTCCTATAACTACGATACCTATAAAACAGTATATATCACATTTTTTGTTACTTTATAATATATATATTTGATTTAATATATATAATATATATATTATTAATATATATATATTATCTAAATATATAAATCTATATAGTTAATATATAAATTATATAATATTCTATATTATAATATATAATATTATATATAAATATATTATATATATAATATTAATATATAATATTATATTATATATAATAATATATATAATATATATTATTAATAATTATATATAATAATATATATATATATTATTATTATAAATATATTATAATATATATATATATATTTTCCTAACGTACCATGATCTCCAGTCAATTAACTTAAAACACTACCAATGAAGAGATAGTTATGAAAAGAGTTTATGTAGCTTATCAACTAATATTTCAGAATAGCACAGCTATTTTAGATTATGAAGAACTTTTAAATTAAACTTAGGTATATGAGGAACTCTATACTACATTTCAAATAATTATAAATTTATATTCATTATATATTATATATATATATATATCGTACATATATATATCCTAGTATATTATAGACAGATGAAAACTATCTAGTAATAGTACTACATATAACTCTCAACTACTATATAATAATATAGTTCACGTTTAGCACTCCAGTGGGTTAAGGTGCGAGCTTTTTGGTCCTTCAGCCATTAGGACAGGATCCTCTCAGTATCTCAGTATGGGTTTCGAGTTCTAGTTCGGCGACGTGAACGGACATAAAAATTGTCGTTAGTAGGAGATTTTCTGAAATATTTACGTATTGGCGTTTACGGCATAGTGTATTAACACTAATCTCAAGATACACACAATCACAACCATGCCAACACATAAGAACAGAACAGGTCCTATTCACAAACAAATCACTCTTCTCCATGCTTTTGCATTGTAAAAGCTCGTACTAGGATTGCAAAACCAACGCCTTACGGGTGGCAAGACATTCCGACTACGTCGAGCCGCAGCTGAAGCAGGGCTTGGCTACGGGCCTAATATTCCGGCACCTTCCACTTGGTCAGAAACCATCCAAATACTTTCCCTGACCAATTACCTCAGGCATTAAGAAGGCTATGTGTAATAATAAATAAATAATATATATATATATATATATATATATATATACTATATATATATAGTATAGAAATATTATATATTATAATATATTAGTATTATTTATTATATAATATTATACTAGGATAATTTATTATACTTATCTATTCATATATATATTTAACTATATCACTGAAATATATATATGTTTATATTATCTATATATATATATAAGTTTGAATGTATCTGAATGGTCTAATTTTTTGTGATCACATCGTCAGGATTTTGGATGCTCGGATGGGAGTGTACTGAGTGTGGGTGTGAAGAATTTCTATACATCTACGCGAATGCGGATGTGAATGCGGATATTCAAGATATTTTTATACAATCACGCGGATGCAGATGTTAATTGTCACATACATCCGTTGCGGAATGCACGGATTGCGGATCGCGGATTGCGGATAGTTATTCACAATGAAATATATATAGTATAATATATATAATATATATTATATTAATTATATAATATATTAAATATATATATAGTATATATATATAATATATATACATATATTATATATTAAATATATATTAATATGATATATATATTTTATATATTATATTATATATATATAATATATTATATTATATATATTTATATTAAATATATTAATTATAATATAAATATATAAATTATATATATATAATATATATAAGTTATATTATATAGTATATAATTAATATATTTATATATATATATATATATGAATATAGTATATTTAATATTATAATATATATATATAATATATATATACATATATATTAAATTATATATATTAATATATATAATATATATATTAATATATAATATATGATATATAATAATATATATAATATAATATATATATATATATATATATATGATAATATATATTATATATAGTATATATATTATATAATATTATAATATATATATATATATATATATAGTATATATATATAATATATTATATAATATATATAATATTTATATATATTAAAAATAGATAATAGATAGATAATAATATTTTTATAATATTTATACTATATATATATATAATATATAATATATATATATATATATTATATAACTATATATCAGTGACTGGGACGATGACGATTATAGCAAATTTTGACGATGACGAGGCGATGATCGATGCCGATGACGATGATTAACTGAAAAAGTATATTTAAAAATTTTCCTCTGCTCTACGTCGTCTCTGCTCTACTATCTATCTATCTAATATATATATATATATCATTATAAATATATATATATATATATATATTAATTATAATATTCTATATTATATGGTTGGACTTATAGGATCCTACTTGTATTTTCATATAGGTATCTATAATAGTCTATATATACATATATATACATATATAAATATATATAATTATATATATATATATAAATATATATATATATATATATACAAGGTGTATACCAACAGGGGGGGTTCAACCTCCCGAAATTATTTAGCGATCAAGATTTTTGATTCTTAAGTCTCTTAATTTAAATAATAATTAATAATAATAATAATAATAATAATAATAATAATAATAATAATAATAATTATAATAATAATAATAATAATAATAATAATAATAATAATAATAATAATAATCAATAATAACTAATAATTATAATAATAAATAATAAAATAATAAATAATTAATAATACCATAATAATAATCCATAATAATATAATAATAATAATAATAATACAATAATAATAATAAAATAATAAATAAAATTAAAATATAAATGAATAATAATAATAATAATAATAGATATATAATAAATAATAATAATAATTAATATATAATTAATAAATTATATAATAATAATAAACTAATAAATATAATAATAACTCCTCGTGGCGTAGGAGGTTGACTCACCGATTCTTTTGTGAGAGGACGCAGTTCAATCCTCCGCCTAGCAGTTGGAGCTTTATCTTCCTAGGGGCAAGAAAATTAAGGAACTTGACTGTGCGAACACGTTGGTGGCACTGGTTTGGTGATAGCAGCGGCTCAAGCTTTGATGGGTTCCTTCTATCCCCCGGTCGCTCTTGACCACCCTCTGAAAAAGGGGATAAAGCAGAGTTAAAAGGAAAGTTTCTTAGGTAATATAATATATATAAATATAGCACTACATATAAATATGCTATATATGCCCTATTACTTATAATATATATAGATATATAATAATATAATAGTATAATAATATTAATATATGCTAACGAGGTATATACTATATATACTATATATATCTGATTATATATATATATTATTATTATTAGGTATTAATAATATATACTATTATAGTATATATATATATATATATCTAAATATAGCGGGATATTATAATAGTATATAATCTATCAATGGGCAATTTTTTAATACATATCTATATATATACTTATATATACATCATTTTATATACTATAATATATATATATATATATACTACTTATATGTATATATATATAAGACTTAAAAATATATACCAAAAATGATAAAATACCGAGTAAAAGGTTAAAAAAGTGAACAAAAAATCCCGAATTTACCTATAGGGTTTGCCAATTATTTTAACAGGAAAAGTGAAGAAAGTGATCCAGGAAAGTAGCTGAGTCTTATAAGTCTTTAAAAAATATAAACCTAGAATGATAAAACGTCGAAAAAAAAGTTAAAAAAGTGCTAAAAATACTGAAATTTAGATATAAGTAGCCAGATTAGGCAGGGAAAGCGCTATTAAAAGGGACCATATGAAGTAGCTCGAGTATTAGGAATTCTTTAAAAAATATAACTTTGAATGTATAAAAACGGTCGAAAAAACGTTAGATAAGGGCTAAAACTATTAAATTAGCTAAAAGGCATTGCGCAGATTTAACACAAGAAAAAGCGCTAAAATAGGTTCTGTGAAAAGTAAATGAGTATTAAAAGTCATTAAAAATATATAAGAAATGATAAAAAATGCCGAAAAAAAGTTTAAAAAAAAGGCTCAGGAAAGAGCGTGAAGTCAAAGCATAGCCTGAATAGAATAAAAGGGGGGTAGGGTGAGAACCTGGGGTGCTAGCGGGATGAAAGTAACAAAAAACATACACATACACACTAACACGTACATACACACATAAAATAGCTGGCGAAGCGTACATGAAATATTAGGGCGCCGCTCCTGGGGGAGTAGCCCTCATTGAAACATAGTCATGCATGAATAGTAGCCCAGGAAGATGGCTGGGTACAGAAAAGTCGCTAAAAAGTATATTACTTATCAACGGATTGGACATTGAGATTTAGACTACAAATCTGCGTCACCTGTCACTTCCCTCATATATAATAGTTTATATAATAATATATAATATATACTATATATTATATATATATATATATATATATAGTATATTATTATATATAATATATATATATATATATATATATATATATAGTATATATATATTATATATATTTTATATATTAGATTGGGTATATTAGACCTTATATAGTAATTTATCACTACTCCACTTTTCTACGTGTTATTTTTTTTTATATATATATATCAGAACACCCCTTATGGTTAGGCAGCAAACAAATTATTTTAAATTTTCAAACTTTAATGAAAATCAAACTTCTAAAATTGCACAAAATTAAAATATGATAAAAAATAAGAGTCAAGAATATATAACAACGGTGAAATGGTTAAATGGTGAGAGCTTTCGCTTAACACGCCTCGTCAGTCACCTTGATGTTCACCGAGTTTTGGGGTTAAAACTAATGCATAAAAATCAAAAAGATGCAAGTAAACTTGGAAAGGAACAAAATCAATAAAAATTTCAAACAACCGCTCATACAAAAAATAAAAATATACAAGTTGATACACTCTCATATATACGCATGCATGGGCGAACACACAAAACACACACAACACTGCCGGTAAAGTCCAGGAAGAAAGTAGAATCATCTATTGGTGTCTCGTTGAATAAAGTTGTTCTACTCTTTTTATTGTCATAGAATGAAGATTCAAGACTTCGTATTGAAGAGCATCTAGTGCAGGCTCACCTCTGATGGTGTTGAAATTATCAAATTTATTAATACAGTGGGATTCAATAAGCTTCCTTTTTTGATGGTCAGGGACATGTATAAGAGGAGACATTGAATTAATATCGATAAAGTGTCCTGTTTGCGAACTGTGTGAAGTCAGGGAAGAAGTCAAACTGTTAGTCTGTAAGTCATAAGTGTGTTGATATTTACGTCTGTCAAAGTCATTAGTCTCACCTATATATGTTTTGGGACGCTGGCTGCATTTAACAGTATAAATGCATTGAGAAGGTTGAGGTGGAGATTTAGGTTGGTGAAAATATTTTTTTTAAAGGTAACGCATTTGTTGCAGTAATAGTTATGTTACATGGAAGGAATTTTTTTTAAACTAGGTGTATTTTTTATAGGAATGGGAAGAAATTGAGTAGTGGTAGATGAATTAACTTGTAAAGGATTGTTGAGATTAAAGTGTTTGGCTTTAGCTTTTCTATAAGCTTTGTTTATGAAGTAGTTTGGGTATTGAAGTTTCTGAAATGTGGATCTGATAAAGTTAGTTTCTTTGTTGAGATTGGTTTGGGAACAGATTCTGAAAGCTCTAATGTAGAGAGAGGTGAGAGAAGCTAATTTTATGGAAGTGGAATGAGACGAAAACCAATGTATGTAAGACAGATTAGAGGAAGGTTTTCTATATACAAAGAAATTTAAATATAGAGAGTTATGCCAAGAAATTAGTATGTCAAGAAAGGGTAAAGATTCATTGGAAGGCAGTTCTAATGTAATTTGTATAGAAGGATGTAATTCTATTGATGTCGTTGTAAAATATTATGAGAATCTATTTTGTTGGGGTAATGACCTCATGAAGATATGTAGACAATTGTCGAGTGCGACATAACACGTGAGCGAGCAAGTTTGAGCATGTTTGTAATTCAGGAGAAGTGGTGAGGATTAAAGCACGTGCTCTGTCGGGATAAGTCGCGCAGTGAGATACCTTTGAACATCGAGGTTGTCGCGGGATGTAAAACGGTTGGGCACCCCATGCTGGACCGTTTTTTTTGTAGGAAAAATTGCTTCTGAAATTGAATAACAAGCTGTGTCTCACCAGAAGATCATAGATGTATTAAATGTTCTCAAGGACGGTTTTTGGGTTTGACAAATGTAACCTACTTCTCACTGACGATAACACGTACACCCGACTCAACACCAATCCCTTAAAAAACTCCACGTTGAATTTTAATAAAAAATTGAAAGTTATCTGTAAAGACTACCCTAATCTTCATACTTCCCTTAAAGCCTAAATGTCCAATCTAGCTCAGTTCTACGGTTTACCCAAAATCCACAAACCAAACATACCACTACGCCCTATCATTTCTAACACTAACTGCCTCACATACAAATTATCAGCCTGGTTATCTACACAACTTAAACCCCTCATAAACAATATTTCTAAAACTCACATTACAAATTCAATAGATTTCATTCAAAAAACACAACATTTAAACTCACAATTTTTATAGCTTTAACGTCACCACCCTTTTCCCCTATGTCCCTGTTAACACCACTTTAACCATGTTAGAACAATACCTCAACGAAAACAATCTACAACTTTCATATCCGTTTCCTCTCATCCTAGAACTAATACATCTATCTCTTGAACAGTTTTTTTCTTTGCACCTTTCAGAACAATTTTTTCCTAGCCAAGAAAAAACGGGTCTGCAGCATGGGTTCTCCGCACTCTCTCCACGCCAACCTCATTCAACTAAGGTACATGGAAGCTTACCGAACATTTATCACATCCCACACTTCCTGAATTACAACATGCCTCACTGGTTCCGTTATGTGACGATCAATTTCACATCGATTACCACAACTATAGATACTTCATAATATTTTTACACACATCAAATAAGAAAGATACGCAGTCCTGTATAGCAATTAGCATTAGAACTGCCTTCCAATGAAGTCTTTACCCTTTCTTGAACGATATCTAATTTCTTGGCATAACCCTACTATTTAATGTCTCTGTATATAGAAACCTTCTTGTAATGAACTGAATCTTACATCATTTAGGTTTCGTCTCATTTCCACTTCCATTAAAATTAGCTTTCTCTCACCTCTCTCTACATACTTGCTTTCCAAAGAATCTGTTCCAAACCAAGTCCTTCTGAACAGAAAGAAACCAATAATATCTACATCAGATATGTCCACATCTTTACATAGAAAAGCTTCGAATACCTCTCAAACTATACTATCATAAACAAAGCTTATAAGAAAAGCTAAAAGCCAAACACTTTAAATCTCAACAATCCATTCTTACAATTTATTGTTGTTTAATATGCCATGCCCCTAAAAACACTACTGCCAAAGGTATTTCTCCTGCATTCCTAATCAAAAATACGCGCTTGACCTCTATATGAGAAATATAAATATTTTTCCGAACTTTTGTGTCCTGATCGTTTATACACATGAAATCTATTTAACTGGGTAACCAAGAATGCGTACAATTTTAAAAAAAATTCAACCCCACCCTAAACCTGCCCCCTCGGGAACCGCTTCTCAATGCGCAGTTATCGCAGGTTAAACTCGCCAGTGTCCCTAAACATGTAATAGGTAGACTAATGACTTTGACAGACGTAATGTCAATCACACTTAATTGGAGACAGGAAGTTGGCGTCACGTAACAGTTGACTTTTCCTGACTTCACAGACAACAGTTAGTCGCAACCAGGATCACTTTATCGATATTAATTCAATGTCTCCTCTTATACATGTCCTGACCATCAAAAAAGGAAGCTTATTGAATCCCACTTGTATTAATAAATTTAATAATTTTAAACCAGAGCCCACAGAGGTGAGCATGCACTAGATGCTCTTCAATACGAAGTCTTGAATCTTCATTCTATTTCAATAAAAAAGAATAGAACAACTTTATTCAACGAGACACCATTAGATGATTCTGCTTTCTTCCTGGACTTTACCAACAGTGTTGTGTGTGTTCCCCATGTATGTGTATATATGAGAGTGTATGGACTTATATATTTTTAATTTTTATTTATTTTTTATTTTATTTTATTTTATTTTTTGTATGGGCGGTTGTTTGAATTTTTTTTTGATTTTGTCCCTTTCCAAGTTTACTTGCATCTTTTTGATATCTATGTATTAGTTTTAACGCTAGAACTCGGTGAACATCAAGGTGACTGACGAGGCGTATTATTTTTAAATTTACGTTACAAATAACCCTATTTAAATACCTTCTCTTATATTTTATGCATCATTTTTAAATTAAAAGTTTGATTTTCATTAAAGTTTGAAAATTCAAAATATTATTAGTTGGGACCGGAATCG
>JABUQX010054286.1:12500-37500 GCA_015478945.1 Trachelipus rathkii
ACAATAAACCTAATGGGAGAACTGTTTCTTTTTACTTTCTCTCTCTAAACTTTATTATCATTATCTGTTGACGTAAATTTAATTGTTGCGGGCTTCATTGTGCCATGCTATAAGCCCTATTTTAGATTTTTGAACTAATAAAAAAACCTAAGGGTTAAAATAATAATTAATCGAAGCTTAAAAAGTTGTTTACAATTAATTATTTTCGCCGTGACGCTCACGATTCCCAAAAATCCAAAAATCCAAAAACATCAAAATTTAGTTTTTTTTCTCAAAAAATCCAAACTAAATACCCTGGTTTTTACAGTACGGAACAATATTATTTCATGACTTATTAGCCAAACAAATTGCCTCTAAATAAAAACTGTTGTAAATATTAAAATAATATACTATGTTAAAAAAAATTATGCTAAATTAAAATAATGTAGCTATAATATATAATATATATATCTATATATATATATTATTATATTATTATATATTAATATATAATATAAATATTATATATATATTCTATATATATTTATATATATATATATATTATAATATATATATTATAATATATTATATTATGGAAAGTTTATATTTGAACAGTTCATATTTTCGTGAAAAAATTTTCTTGAATTATGCCAGAGCTTGCCACTAAGAATTTTTCTTAAAACTCTGAAAGAATCTGAACTTAGACATTTTTTGAACTTAGGAAATTTTTCAGAAAAATATGACTGATTCACTTTCATACATACACATATCATATAAATATATATTATTATATTATATATATTATAAATATGATATATATATATATTATTATATACATATATATTATATATAATTATATATATATATATAATATATATATATATTATATATATATTTATATATTTATTTATATTTGTTGTATTAGAAATTTTTGAATGAATAAAAAATTTATAATCCACCAATAAGCCCATATTTATAAATTCATTTCATACTTACGAAAAAAGGTTATTATCTCAAACATGCGTTATAACTAGTAAGGTCTTATTGTATTAATAATTGTTTCATTTTTAGTTTGAATAAGAATTTAATATTCTTTTTTTTCTTTACAAAATCAGTTATTTATCTTCTATTCCAATTGGTGTTTAGACGTGTAACTTTTCGTGAAATGCTTAGTAACATTTATCTTTCGTGAAAAATAGTTGACCTTAGCGACGTTTTAACACATCGTAGTACTAAACGATCTTTCAAATGTACAAGTAGTCGGTGGAGAGTGAGAAGTTACTGTGATAGTTGTGCAATGGTGCGAAAATGGCAACATGATTTGTTAGTATGTCTGTAACTTTTTCTGATCATTGTTCCTATTGATTCCTTCCAAAATTAATAAAATTATTGCTTGCATAAAGTATTGTCTAGTAGTGCAGTTATAACGGTGTTCAATTTTTTTTTTCATTTTCTGATAGACAATTTTTCGTACATAACAATACGTCAAAATGTAAAGAAAAGTGATGTTATATTATTGTTCCAGAAATTGATCTTCAAGAGATGAAATGAGATCTAGGGTAAGGTAAATGTGAAACTGGCTGACTCAATTCTCAGAATCTTTCTGTGTCTGAGGCTGTTAATCTTTTTGCGATAGAAAATGTACGTCCGGTAATGAAAAGTGTTCATCAAGGATTAGATTGTTTACAACAAATTTGAAAAAAAGTCATTACTGCATTTGGTAAAATCGATGTTGTTATGATAGCCTTACATGACAAGAACTTGAATACGACTTGGACATTATTCACACAACCAAAGGGGCATCGAATGTTGAACAGCATTTTAGGTCATTATTATTAACTTAAAAATGTAAGCTTATAAGGTTAATAAATTGCCTTTAGGGTACTGAACTCTCATTAACTTTTGAACTCCACTTTGCTCTTTGATAGCACTTCGCATTAGGCTCCGTGTATACGCTGAGGGGCCTAAGTAAACCCAGCTCAATTTTAAAGGGTCTGCTCATATACTTATACTTAAATATAAATATATAATTTTACTTATATAGTATATAATATTATATCTTTTTCTATATTATCTATATCATATTATATATATAGATATATATACTATATAGTATATATACTATTATATTTATTATTTAGACAATTTAGCTCTTGCTATATTTTCAGTCTTCAGTTTTCAAGAAGGAGGTAAGGCCGAGAACTTCTCACCGTAGGCTACATGTGACCGATCAACAAGGGAGCACAATCCGAATATCGTTTCTCGTCACCGGATATCTTAGTCTGTTGTCTCTTACTGCTATAAAGGAGGAAATAAATAAAGATTTATTTGCTTCATTAACAAATTGATTGCCTCTCACCTTTCCATAAAATCAAAGCTATAAGTTCATCTCTGAATCATACCTGTGATGATGTACTGTTTCACAAGAACGACACATCACCAGCTCTCTACCTGAATTTTAACGATCGGGAAAAATTTTGGTATCTAAGTGCTACTCGAATAGCGTATCATAGTGCCACAAAATATTACGGTAGAATTTAGAAACTTATTTTCTCTATTTTTTTTGAAAAAATAAGTGCTCAACAGCATGCAGTTGTTCAGTTGCACAAACACGCTTATTTAATATTATCATTTGAAATTTTTTAACATTGCCTAACCATTCCAGCATTAGGAGTTTATGCCATTCTGAACTTACATGGTCTTTATATTTTCTAAAATGGTTTTGCGATAAATGAACCAAACTATACGCTACTTGGGTAGAACGGCTCTAATAAAATTAACACATTCTCTAAAAACGTCCTTTCCTATATTTTAGAATGTGTACGTGCCAGAATGTGCGATCATAGCCATTCCATTAAAGAAAAGGACTCTTTCCTCATTCAAATTTTAAACTTTGCGCACGTATGATTGGTTATTTGTACGGTTTCGTTAATACGTCAAACTTTAATCCATCTTTGTAGGCGAGGCACGATGAAAAAAAGAGGCAGAGAGATTGGCAAGAAGACGGACTGGACGACGAGAGAGAGAGAGAGACGATGAGAGATATAGAGAGAGAGAGCAGAAGAGAGAGAGAGGAGAGAGAGAGAACGACGAGAGCGGAAGGCGGGAGCGAAAAAAAGGAAGGGCGCAAGGGGGGGAGGGGGAAAGCGAAGGGAATGGCAGTGGCCGACCCGGCCCCAGAACCGGCACCAGGAGGAGATGAAGGAGCGAGAGGGAGAGAGGAAGAGAGACGGAGACGAGAAAGATTGGAGATAGAAGAGAGAGAGAGAGACAGACCGAGGAGAGACGAGAGACATAGAGAGACACGAGGGGTTAAATATGGCAACCATATAATCCATTTTCTCACTTAACCTTACTCCAATTTTAACATTTTATATAATTGTTATCTTTATTATAAAATATTATAAGATACTATATATATAATAGTGTGGATAAACTATAGTTATTAATATTAATATAATATTATAACCAATTATATATTATCATATAATATATTATAATATTAATCATAATAATAATATATATATGAGAATATATAATATAAATTATATAAATATATAATTTATAATATAAATAATATTAATATTAATTATATTATTATAATTAATAATTATCTAATTACGTAAATATTATATATATATTAATATACACTAAATAATTAATTAAATATAAAAAACATGATTAAAAAACCCTAACGCTTCCCCTTCACATTTATTTAACATCGCCGAACTAAAACGACAAAACCAGTGTTCCCAAAAACCCACACGCCGCCAGTCAAATAACCCAGCAAATAAAGCCAAACGCTTAACAATATAGAACTCCCTATCCACAAAAACTCATAGTATAGCAACCGGAGTAGGAGCTACTTATTTATGGCAATACATAGGACATATATTAAGAAAAAAAAAAAAAAAATAAAAAAAAATTAATTTACAAAGAAAAGTATAAATATATTATAAATAATGTAGTGATTGATGAGAATGAGTGTGATGTGATCGATAGTGCATGTGTGTGTGTAGTGATGTAATTGAACATATTTAGACGAAGCATAATATGTGCACAGAAAACAAAACACAAAGATAAGATACATAAACAGACAAATCAAACAAAACTAATAACAAAAAGATCTTAAATAACAACCCCTGCCCCCCCCACATCCGAAAAGAAAAAAAAAACGAAAAACTGTGTGACGTGTGTGAGAACTCTGGAAGCACTAGAGGTAATATGACCGAAAAAAGTGATTATAATATTTTTTAGATCGATAACCTAATAGTGACAGGATAATAGTTGCCTTAAATTAGAATAATGTTGCTTTCCCCTAATAAAAATTTGGGAATGTACGACATTATTACCGGTGCACTACAGAGATACTATTGGAAATGAACATATAATGCGTGATTTTTAGAAAAATTATGGCAACAAATTTATCTGAATAACACAGTAGACAGAGTTATTATAGTGACATTATGGGAACGGCAGAACTAAAAAAGTAATATATGATAGAAAGGGGTTTTCAAAAATTGTACGTTTTAATGCATACATGTAACCACAAAATCTCTCAGCTGTCACCACAGCCATAAGTCAATTTACTCTCTGCATTGCGCTCTCCAACAATTTCATTTCTATAATTCTGTTAACTCCTATTCATAATGCTGAACAACACTTTTAACCTCCAAAACCACTGATTTACGCACCCTTTCTGAACGCAATGGCATAACTAAATTGCCAGACTTGTTAGTTGCATTATCTCCTTTGTAATTATTACGTAGTATAAGTCTGAAGCCGTTAGTATCAGGTAGCAAGTGTCTTTTATTGTTAATTGTTTATCTTGATATTAGCTAAAGATTATTCTAAATATCAATACCAACCGCTCTGATCTTTAACAGGACCTAAAAAAATATGGAGGAGGTCTAACAGCCAGTAACATTCATCAAGTATTTAAAGACATTTGAAAAACTGTGGTTGTAATTGTTTTTGGTGGCCCAAGACAGCTAAAAGACAGTGTCTTTACATCCTTTGTGAGGACATAATGAAAGTTTATTTAGTGGTTAAGATTTATGCCTGCTATGAAATTACAAAGCACACTGGTGTGAAATCAGTGAGATCCTATCTTATAAAGCATGGAAACCGAGTTATAGCGAATGTTAGTGACTAATTAATTTCCATTATTAGAATATCAATAAGCTATAAATACAGAATAATAATTACTTTATTTAAAAGAATATTATGGAAAGTACAGAAATCTTTTAAAACATAAAGATAAAGGGCGAAAAAACGAAAACGGAAACCGAGATGGAACTTACGTTGACACGCGCAATGCAACCTAAACTGCAAGGAATTACGTTACAGAACAAAGAAAGTTAAAGTAATAAATTTCACACACACCCACACACAACTATATAAGAAAGTATATTATATAATTATATCAAATAAATAAACATAACTATAGTATATCGACGTATATTAGTTAATCCCACACAACTATAAATGGCGATAGTATATAATAATCGTACATATAATAAGAATAAATACAGACAGATCATATATACATAAACATATATATAAATTACTAATATATACTCAATACAAAATATATATGTCATATTATGAAAATACTTACGTTGAGAATATTTGAAATGTATGCAATTTTTACAGAAATAGAAACTTAACACTAATACATAATGTATGTTTCGTTCAATCAATTTAGAATTCATCAGGTCAATACCAAAAGTTGAAATTGAAGAAGCAAACTTCAAAAAACTACAAAGAAAAACTACAAACCAGACAATGACATAAAATTCATTAACTATATCTCTTAAATTTTAATTAACTGAAATATTTTATAAATATTCGGCGACCGTAGCAAATATATTTAAGCCGCACTATTTAGCCTCCAGCCAAATTTATAACCAGAGTTACACAATCAACTCTAGAGCAATCAACCCGACTCATACATTTCCATTATTACCGGTACATAATTATTAATTTAAATTTATTAGGAAATAATAATATTGACTAACCTGAGATTAGTAGCCTCTATAGTAGATAGAATATTCATATATATTATTAAGTATATTATAATTATATTATATATGATAGATATATGTTATAATAATATTATATAATATATTTTATCTATATATATTATAATAGTATTAATTACTAAGTATAATATATATACTATATATATTAATATATATAATATATTAATTATATATAAATATATATTATATATATATATATAGTATATATTATATTATACTATTAAATATATTATAGATATATATATTAAATATAATATATATATATATTATATTAATATATTATAATATAATATACTATTATATTATATATATATAATAATATTCTTATATAATAAAAGTATTATACTTAGTATATATATAGTATTTATAATATATATCATATAATTTAATATTTATTAATATTAATATAATAATATATATATTAATATATATTATATAATATAATATATATTAATTATATTGTATATATATATAATATAATATATTAATATTAATATATTATATATTATTAATTATATATGATATATATATTAATATATACTATATATATATATATATATTAATAATATAATTTATATATATACTTATAATTTAACTATAATATATACATATATATAATGTATATATTATAATATTAATATATATATATATATATTTATTAATACTATAATTTAATATTAATATATATTTAATATAGTATATATATTATCATATTAGTATATATATGATATATAATATATAATTATATTATGTCCACAATAATACATATATTAATTAAGTATTAATTATATATATATATATTATATATAATACTATATATTATTATATATTAAATATATATATATTTATTAAATATAAATATATTATATATATATAATATAATATATATATATTAGAAATATATTAATTAATAATATTATTAATATATATATATATTAATATTATAATATATATATATATATATATAATAATTAATATTTAAAGATATTTATAATATATATATATAGTATAATATTAAATATAAATATTATATATATTTAGTGAATGGACGATTCTCAAAATTTCCAGCCGTATGTATCCTCTGATTTCCAGATTCCTCAGTGAATACATTTTAATAAAGTAGCCGATTCCTGAATTCCGATTCATCCAATTCAATTACATTTATAATTATATGAATTTATAGACTTATTATATATAGTATTAAATATTTATATATATAATTATATATATTTAATATATTATTAATAATATATATATATATATATATATAATAATATTATTATATATATATTAATATAATAATATATATATAATATTATATATATATATATATATATTATATATATTATATATTATATTATAAATTATATATATATTTAATATAATATATATATATCATTTAATATTATATGTGAACTCTTAATTTTGTCATTAATATATACTAAATTTAGATAGGATATATTATATAACATATTATAACTAATTAAATGTATATAGATTTCTCTTATACATTTTTAATCTTTAGCTAAGCAATATAATAGATTAGTTATATTAACCTATACTATTTTATTAATTTAACCCTGTGATAAAAAATAATTAATGCATATAAATGATTTGATATATACTTAAACAAATGAAAAAAATAATAATTTTTGGTTCTTTTTTGTTAAGAAAAAAAAAATAGCCTTCTTCTTTAAATTACTAAAAGTAAGATCTTGAAGCCAATAGAGATGTCGTGTATTATTGACTAGGTTTAAATCAAGGATGACTCTAAGTTGTGAGTGACTGAGAGAGAGCTTGATTTACATTCTCCAAGTTTCTGAGTGCATCCTAGTTTTTTTAGCAGGAAAATAAAATTGTGGATCCATCCAATGTACTAAAAGGTGAGTCATATTCGACCTGTCCTCTTGATTAAGGTGACTCGAGCCCCCACTTGGAGTTTGTCTAAGCACAGGACACCAAATGATGAATGCTATCTCTCGGGTGTTTGAGTGACTACCTATTGCTGACATGTTTTAATAAGTATTCTCCTATTGAAAAGAGAGTTTGAAGTTTAATTGGCTGAAATGTCTACTTTGTTTGAGTAAACATACTCATATTGTTCAAATATATGTGTCTTTACTATTTTAGATGAGTTTCTATTGACTGTTTATTAAGAGTGCGTGTGTTCTCCTTACATGGCCTGTGTAAAAACAACTGTTCAAAAAACACTCGAAGTTGAAAAATGGGTGATTATCTTCTCTAGATATCATTATTTTCGCACCATTCTGTTGATAAATGAGAAATCTGACAATTGGTTTAAAGTAGTGGAAACTGGTTTTCCTTTCCTTTACTACAAGGATAAATTTCGTATATCCAAATGGCTTTAAGAAAATTATCAGTTACCACTATATAAATATATGAGTAAAAGTATTAAATCATCCTCAAGGAAATGGGTATAATTTTAATCTGAGTCAAGATAGTGTTAGCTCACGCACTGTATGTGAGAGCGAGTAAAGTAATGTCTGATACGAGTTTTTTCATCGAATTTTCCATGCTGATACTGTAGACCAGTGGTGTCCTTTTGTATAGACTACGTTATTTTTCTTTTATCTTTTATTTTTTTTTTAAATGCAATCAGTTTTCATATTGGGTGATTATTCCAGAACTGGATAGCCACGGAATCCAGGTGATTTCATCTTTGGTGGGTCTCTAAAATATGGATAATATTTGCTTTCTTAATATGGCTAGGTTGAAGACGTGGATTCCGTAATAACTGTAAGACGTACACATGTGTATCTTTCGAAATACTATTACGCCAGTTTCTGTGAATGTAGCATAAGTCTCACTTTATTGTTATATTGTTATGAATCGTTGAGTCACGTCGGACAGTCACATGGTGAGATATTTAGTAATAAAGACTAGGAGCGAGCATTTTGAAAATTGAATTAGTGTAGCACTCTCAACTAGAGTAGGATATAGCCGTAGTGACACAGAGGAATGTGAGACTGATATCAAGTAAGAGTAAATGCTGATCTGAATTTGTATAGACTGAATGTTTCCATGTGATACCTGTAGACCAAGTCCGGTCAAAAGTGTGTTTGACTGACTCTTTAAAAAAAAAAATCGCAGAGATCGATTTATCATATTTGAGGGATTATTGCATTGCCATTGATTCCTTGGCGCTCAATAATTTGTACAATCAACAAAATTTTTTAAGTTATATTTTAGCAATTTTTTTTCTACATTTTTTCCATTGTTTCTAAGCATAAAAGGTTGATGAGAAGATGAATGAGCTGCGAAAAGAGAAATGGAGAGCCGTACTTGTTCAGAAGTTTTTGAAAGGAGAATATGAGTTACTGGCTCATTACATTTACGATTTGGATATAGACGCATGAAGATGATCGTGGAGATGAGTGAGAGAGATAAACGAATCGAAGTCTTGATACTCTCGAGTGAGAGATAGCTGTGTAGGAGTAGGGCGAGTAATTAAAATGACCTACGATTTGTTTGCATAGGGATTATATTTTTTTTACTCTCTTGTTTCAAATATGGCATCATGAAACTAGTGTAAAGATTGTTAAAAAGCAAGGTAATTTCTGAATCCTGCTTGTGTAAACTCCTGCAGCGCATAAATGAGAGAGAGAGAGAGACTTTTTTTTTTTTTTTTTTTTTTTTTTTACATTCTTGTAATAAGCTGAAGAAACACATGAATTACCAAAATATGTAGTGCGTTAAATTGTCATATTTTCCTGTAAGTGTTACTTTATAAGACTCGTATGAAAGTTTATATATAGCCATAGTGAAATAGTATTGAATTTTACTTCCATATACATTTATTTGAAGACAATTCAATCGATATATTAGATGTCTATGTTGTGATGAATATCCGTTATCGATAAAGGTGAACTCTAAGTAATAATTGCAGTTATATTAATTCAATATCTACTAATTTATTACTAAATGATCCTACAAAATGGCAAATATTCATATTTATACTGCTTCATCATTTATTACTATGAAGTATCACGTATAGTATTTATTTTTAATATATATAATCATAAAACTAATATTATTAACAGAACAGTGTAACTATATACACTGAAACATGCTCAAATGTTATTCGATACTCATTATTCTTTGAAAAGTCCATTTAACTTAATCTAGTATCAGCTTTATAACTGAGTATAAAGATTGTCGTACTAAACGCTACTAAATCAGTTTCTATTTAATGATACGTTAAGAATTGTCAATAGTGAAATGAAACGGAATAGTAAATAACATACAATTTAACTAGTAATGAACTCGTATAACATAAGGTGTCTGAGAATATACTCATGTGCTAATTAATTTAAAGAAATATGATCACGGTTATGAAGTGGAGTATATAATATATATTATATATATATATATATATATTTGATATATATATATATATGCTTTACAATAAAAATGCGCGGGTCTAAGATATCTATGGTAATATAATGGAGTACCTCATAAGATGCCGAGTGCCGATGTACGAGTTCACGTAAAATACACTAAGGATACCTCAATTCACTACTCGATTTCCAGCCTCATAATCGACTCACGTATAATACAGGCCATCACGATAATAGATGAGTATATATTAATATATATATATTATATATATTATATATTTATATATATATATTATATATATATATATATAATTATTTAATGATAAATATATATATATATATATATATATATAATATATTATAATATATAATGATATATAGATATTCTTATATTATTTTATATATATATATATATATATATATTATATATATATTATATTAATATATATTATTTTAATTATATATATATATATATATATTATAATATATATATTAATATTAATTTATTATAATAATATTAACTTATATTAATATATATATTAATATAATTAAATACTATTATTAAATATATTAGTAATATATATGAATATAGGCACTGATTTACATTATAATTAATACATTATCGTAATATTTTTTTTTGTTGGTTTTTTTATTTTTTATATCTATGCGTTGGCTCATTATAAATTATATATAAATGAGAGAGGTTTTAGCTCAACTGTTCCTTAGTACTTTAGACATGTAGTAGTAGTTTTGTCTATAAAGATACAAAAAAAAAACGATTATCTCTCAGTGAAAAAATTAATATCTAGTAATAATATTTCTAGTTTACAGAAATCTTAGTTTAAATATATTACATTATAATTATACCATAATTTATATTATATTATATATATATT
The DNA here is from genome assembly GCA_015478945.1 of Trachelipus rathkii. Taxonomy (NCBI): domain Eukaryota; kingdom Metazoa; phylum Arthropoda; class Malacostraca; order Isopoda; family Trachelipodidae; genus Trachelipus; species Trachelipus rathkii. The sequence continues at coordinate 23,778 of JABUQX010054286.1, forward strand.
ATCATATATATAATATTATATATATATATATATACATTAATATATTAAATATATAATATATATACTATATATTAATATATATAATACTATATATATTATAATATAATATAAATTATATAATATATAAATATATATATATATATATATATATATATATAAATATAGTATTATATATATATTATTATATTATTATATATATATTATATATAATATTTAATACAATATATTAATATATATTATATTAGAATATTAAATATATTATATATATATTTATTATATAGTATATATGATTATATATAGTTAATATAGGTAAAAGATTATAAATATATATATATAATTGATATATACTTTTCTTACCTATTCGTATTATATATATAATGATTGGTTAAAATTGTTGTATAAATATCGATTTATTATATCGATATAGATTATAAATTAAACAAGTATTTTTTTTTTAATGTGAATTAGAAGGAATATAAAATCTAATCACAATCAAAAAAAATAATCACCGAAAATGCTAAGGACCCTTTCAGAAGCTTGAATATTTCACAATATATAAATTTGTAAAACTATAAGTAAGTATATATTAAATTTGTTTTGCACTTTACAAGCTGAGTTTTTAATTTTTAGAAACTACGATGAATGAAACATTGAAAGTACGAAATTTGTTCAAGTGACTTGTCTAATTTTTAAGTAAGTTTTTTGCTCATTTATAATTTTACCAATTTTAATTTGTGACGAATAAGAAAGGTATAGCTATTGGAGATTAGGAATGAGAAATTAATTATAAGTAATGAAAAGTAGAGAGCGAAAGTTTCACTTTTTTATATTCCGTTGTCAAACATGACACTGTGAATGGTAGATAAGACCTTGTTTAGTTTAGATCTACCGTCAGTTTATTGATTTTTTTTATTTTTTTAGTATTTTTCTTATTATTGCTATTGCATATTTCAACATATTAAGGTTATCATTTTATTTTATTGAAATGTTACTCATTAACAGTAAATTTAAAAAAGGGGTGAGTTTCATACATATTCTATAAGGAAGATGGAATATTGGAGACTACTGAGAATACTAGACTACAGTTCAGTGATGATTTAAAAGGTCTGAAATTTTTTAATACTAAAGATGATGAAGAGCACAATACATGTCAAAAGAAAACCAAGATAACTGATAGATTAGATAAAAAGAAAGAAGAGAATACTATTAATTTGAATATAAATTTAGAGTTGAAAAAGAAAAAATCTTTAGAGTCAAACGCAGACAGTAAAGTAGTATAATTTCTTTGTTCAAGCCTTTTATATATAGTATTTAGGAGCAAAGGTGGGCCCAACTCAGATCAAAGATTTTTAACCATTACACATTGCTTTCTGTTACTTATTCAATTTTTTATCAAGTTAGAATAGACTTCACTTATTCCATATTATGATAACATTTTGTAATAATTTCATACACGCTAGCTTCCATATATCATTATAAACGGTATTTTTTAATTGAGTGTTTTACTTATTTCGATAATATTTCATTTATTGATTTTTTTTTTTTTTTTTTTTTTTTTTTTTTTTTTTTTTTTTTTTTTTTTTTTTTTTTATTAATAAGCCTTAAACTCACCCTATATATATATATATGCAATTGGTTTTTCTTGATAATAGTTTACTGCCACAAGGAAATTACAAACAAAACCTTATATTTAAGTTATATTTTTCCCTTAATGATGAATTGTTGAATTGAAGAATAGATATATATATTAACCTTCATAATTATAATTTATATCTAAAATTATATTACAATTGATTTATACAATAAAATATATATATATATATCATATTATTAATATATAAAATAAAAATATATTAATTATATAATATAAAACATAAAAATATGAATATCCTATAATGATTATATTATAATTATATATATAATAAAATAAATAATTATATATATAATATATAATATATATATAGTATATATCGATATTATATAGAATAATGCATTAAACATATATATATATAGTTTTTATATATAAGATAATTTCTATATATATATGATAATATGTTTATAATATATACATATAATAAAAGAGACTGAACAATATAAATCGAGTTAGTAATAATTAACTAAATCGGATCATAAATTATAAAAATAAAAAGCAAAATTATAATTATACATAATTATCTAAACTAATCTTAATAAAAAGGTTAATATAAATCACTCCAATCTCTATAAGTTATAATATTACATTAATGATACTAATAAACAATAAAAGGAAATTATAAGTAAATTTGTTCATTAATATATATTATTATTATAGTAAAATATATATATATTATATATATTAGTATACTAGAGATTTATATATATTATATATATATATATTATATATTAATAAGATTATATATTAATTAATTAAGAAATATATATATATATATATTATATAATTAGATTATATTATATTATTTATATATATATATATATTATATATTATATTATAATATATATTATATTATATATAAAATTAATATATTATATAATATATAATAATTATTAAATAGATATATATAATAATTATATATTATAATGATATATATATATGTAAAAGGTTACTTTTAGTAACTTCTTACCTAAAGTATTATACATTAGAAAGTATATTATTAAATTACAGTTAAAGATTATAATAAAAGCAATTTTTATTTGCATAAAGTGAATAGAAGTTAAATTTAAAAGAATTATTTAAATAAACATTCAAAACAATTGTTTGTCACTTGTTATATTAACTGTTTTATTCTTTCTATAAAAATAAAATTAAATTAAAAGACATAAAGATATCCATTTGTAGCTAAAAATATTTATTTTGATTATGTATATGGATAATCTAGAAATGGAAAGTGTTGAATAGTAGTTACATTAGATCGAAATTTGTTCAGTGACTGCAAGGTTCAATTATAACTTATTAGATTTATTGCACAGTGGTAACTTTGAATAACTCTGTTTTTCTCTCATATCGTTAATTGTGCGTTCGTCTGTCTCTGCCTTTCATTGGCTATCTCTTCATCGTCGTCGTTAACTAATGGCTCTCTCTCTCATACTCATAATAATGTGATCATCAATACTACATCATCTCTTCTCTCTCTCTCTTTCTCTTACTATCCGTTACCTCAAACCCCTCTCACTCTCTCATCTCTCTTACATCTTACACATATTCCTCTCATAGAATTCAGTAATAGTACGTTGCATTTAAAGAACAGTCATCATTGGAATTATTTATTCTTTTATGGAAATATGAAATTTTAAATTAAGTATATTATATCATAATGGTGAAATTATTTGAAAATACTATTTATTATTTAACAAGATTTTATTCCATATTGTAAAGATTAAAAAAACCAACGTATATGAAAATAAGGACGTGGAAAGATCAACAGAGAAATAAAGTTGAATAGAAAAAAAATTATAGAATAAAGGAACATATCACTAGATAAAATCCTATACATTGTTTAGTTATGTTCATAAACTAGGATTACTATGTATTATATATATTACATATAGAATATATATATAATACTATATATGATAATAATATATATTAATATTATTATTAATATATTATATAATATATATATATATATAAGTAATATTAATATAATATATTATTATAATATAATTATATATATATAATATTATATAGATATATATATATATTACATATATAATATTATAATTAATTATATATTATATTAAATATATAATATTATATATTATATATAAGAGAATAATTATTATATATTAATATATATTAATTATATATATATATATATTATAATATATATATTAATAAATTATAATATTATATATTAACAAATATATTATGATATTTAATATATATAGATAGAATATATAATAGATTATAGATGATTATGAAGATTATAATATGAGTTTATATAGAGATATATGATGTATATATATAATGATATTAGTATATATATATAAATTAATGTTAATATTTAGATATAATTATAATGATATAATATATATATGTATATATATATATTATATTGATATAGAATTATATATAAATTATGAATATAAAAGTATATATATAGATAAGATAATAATTATTATATATATATATATATATGATATATATATATATATATAATATTAATATTTAATGATAATAAATATATATATTATATATATAATATAATATAATATTATAATATATATATAATATACTATATTATTCAAATTAATTGAATTTGCATTTTGAATACTATGTTTAATATAGATTTAATTTAAAATTGACAGTAGACTAACCTTGTAAGTCCTTAGTCCTACACTCCTCTTAATAAAATTTAGTATTAGCATATACTTTGATATAATATAGAATAGATATAAAGTAATATATTTATTGATTTGTTTATTTAATTTATTTTATTTAATAATTTATATATAGATCATTATAATATATATTAATATATTTAATATATATAATATTTTATATATAAATATATATAGTATATTATATAATAATATAATATATGTACTTCCATCTTCAGTATGACTATTGAAATATTATTATCATATAAGTAAATGTGGTTGTATCTTATATATTTAATATTTTCGACGTTAAGAATAATTGATAATAAAATAAGAAAAAATAAATAGATGAAAAAATAAAGCGATTTATTAGAAAAAATTAAATATGGTAGTGATGCTAAAATGTTCCCTAGTCAGGATATATATATAAATATTTAGAATATTAATATATATGTATATTATAGATATATAGTACTTATATATTATATTAAATTAATATTATATATAATATTGAATGTTTTTTGTAGTATATTAAATAAGAGATATTATATATATATATTTAATATATATTTATATATATATATTAAATAAATAAGATATAATATTAATATATATAAATATATATATATATAATAATTGAATATATTATATTATATATGCCAATAGGGGGTACAAGTGTATTAATATTATCTCGGAATTTTTTTTTTTTTTATTATTATAGTCATATGCAATCTTTTTCAATAACTTCAAATCTTTTATTTCCCTCCACCCATTTATTAGTGATAGGGCTTCGAGTCCGAAGCTAGAGTAGATGGTGGGGTGAACGATATAGAATGCAACTGGTAAAGTGGGTATAGTGTCGTGTGAGAATCCCTCAGTCTCGACACCCAACGATATATCCAATATAGTATGATCTTTGATAGCACGAATCAATAATTAATATAGCATTTGGGGGGTCCGGAGACCATTCCCGGAGGGGGGATATCCCCTCCATTCTTCTCAATGGGTTAACGGTGGCGATGGTGCATTCACTCAAGCCATAATGCTGTCGTTGTTTATGATCGACTAGGTCAAAATTATATAACGAGTCTCTTTATGTTGTGAACACTTATAGATATAAAATTGAAGACAGAGTAGCCGTTGCGCGAAAAACTAGTGATAGGAATTCCAGTTCATACTAGCTCACAATATATGCATGTTTTCACCATATATACTGGCATTTAGAAAATATTTTATATAATATAATAATAAATATATGATCAAAAAAAAAAATAACTGATAGATACGATATAGAATAAAGAAATAATATACACAAAGAAAAAAAGAAGAAATTCATTTCTCTCGAAGGCGATACACATTTACTTTATATTTAACCTTTATAATTGTTAATTATCATTTGAAAATTAGTAATATACGCAGAAGATTCCTAGTGGGTGTCATGATCTTGGGCATGGAGCATTATAAAAATATGAGCCACACAATGTCTGAGTTAGGTCGGTGAATGTTTGTCTTTACCTATAATATCCGACATTCTCAGAATAGACTCATATAATTAAGGTATGAGTGAGTATATAGGCTGTCTTCATAAATTATTGCTAGGATTGTTTTTCGAATTTTGTGAGAAATATAATAATATATATGAAATAAAAACAATATACAATTAATATATAAAAAATAAAGAAAGGAATCAAAGGACATAATTTTTTAGGTAATATTGAATTTATTCCCTATTAAATATAATTTAAATTTAGTTGTTAATATAAGGCTAGGGTTATAATTATCAAGGTGTATTTGTAACCTTCACATTGAAATTTCTTGGTCAGGCATGTAACACGTGTTTTATTCAAAGAGACTTCCATCATGGTTTAAAATTGGAGCATATTGTTTATTTTTACCGTTAGACTCACCCTATAGTTACCTTAAAATTGTAAATTAAATAAAAATATTTTAACACATATTTCTTTTAGGAGAAGCTTTGTTTGTAATATCATACTGATTGCAAGCACAACGTGATAAAAGTGGAAGGATCTTCAGCTTATTATTACAAAAAAGATTTATTAATACCGAATTATTCTAATAGTATTATGGACCATATACGTATACTATATTATATTAATATATATTCTTTATTTATATATATAATATATATATAATAATGATATAAGTTAAAATATATATTGAAATATAATTATATATTTATATATTAATATATATATTATAATTTTATGGTTATATATATAATTAAATAATTATTAATAAATAATATATATATAGTATATTATAATATTAATATTATATATATTATATTATAAATATTGATATTATATTAATATAATAAATTAAGTATATAATTATATATATATATATATATATTAATTATATTTAATATATACTAATATAATATATTATTAATTTAATATATTAATTATATATATATAATAATTTATACTATATTATTAATAATATTTATTATATATATAAGTTAATTTATATAATATATATATATTATATATATATATTATATATATATATATATAATATATATAATTATTAATTAATTAATATATATTAAGATAATAGTATATAAATATATATTAAAAAATAATATATATATAATATGAATATATATATAAGATATATAATATAATATATATTACAAGCTAACTCAGCAAACGCTACGGGCAGAGCCCTATTAATCTAAGGGGGGAGAGGTGTGCTACTCATATTTTTAAAGTCACAGCAGCCAATGAGACGCGCATAATTTTCAAAGCGTTGGTAGAGAGAGCTATATAGTCAAAAGAACGATGATTCGATTACCATATAGAAGTGACGAATCCTAGAGGTGCTTCATTCTTCAGCCCCGTAGTTGGTTGCGGAAGGCATCTCAGACGACACTAGATGCATATACGAGACGCCTATCTTGGTGACTTGATCCCATTCCCTTATCTTGACTTATAAGAGGTGCTCCGCCCGATATGTACGAAGAAAATCTTCCATAATGAACAAAATGCGCCATTAAATTTCATATCCTTTAAGAGAAGAGGAAATTGGAAAAAGAAGTACTCAGCTCCAATTCAATCAGATACGAAGAAATCCTCCCTTTATATGTAGTTCAATTTCGGCGGTGAATTCATAAATATATTATATATATATATATAAAATATATTATAGTAATTAATGGTGTAATAATTATATATTAATATATAAGTATAGTATATATATATATATAATATTAATAATAGTATATATATATATTATTATGCTGTCACTCCATAATACTATAAAATAATGGATACTTTTATAATCTTTTATGTTGGAAATTATAAGAGCTTAGATGATAGGAACTCATTTTTGAGGCCAAAGACGAATATATATGAAGATTATATATATACTATATTATAATAATAATAAATGATGATGATGATATATAATAGATATGATATAGATGATATATATATATATTTATATATCATAGTAATGTATATAATTATTAAAATATGAATGTATTATATATTATATAATAGAAATAGTATATATATAACAACTATGACCCAGAGTAGGATGAAGATCTTCTCCTTACTGGCAACGTAACGAAACTCAAACCAAAATATATTATAGAACACTCACAGAAAGCATTAATTTCTCGGATTCGCAACAGGTGATAGATAGATGCCTAAGTCCTGAGGTTAAACACTCTTCAGGTAGGTTTCGTCGCACTTATCTATCAGATAAGATACTAGTCATCTTCGTATACCATTAGCTCAATAAACTCGGCCATTCCTAGAGCTCTCATTACAGAGGAGCTTGCTTTTAGCGTAGCGCATAAGATTGATCCAAATACGACCTGCTCCTTTAAAGAGTAATGCCAGCAAAGGAAAGAAGCAGAGGATTGGCTAAGCCCTGTCGCTGCATGTAATAACTATTGCGAAGAAGATTCTTCATATCTTACTGACCACGCGAAAACTTCAATTCATCAATCTTCATCGTTATATATATATATATTTCCTGCACCCAATGATATATATTTTTTTTTCCACTTGACTGCCCTAACTGAATACTTTATCATTATCGTACAAAACTATCACTTAGAAGTAGAATGTAATCATATATTTTGTGATCCAAAATTTATATATTATGTTATAAAAGAAGTCTCATTTTCAAATTTATTCTTCCTTATATGAAAAATATATCTCGTAAAATTTCTATTAAGAAGAGACTGCGAATTAGAAATTTTGCTAGACTAGCTGCTAACTTTTAAAATTTTAATTATCTGACTTAATTTTATTATTGATTTTAATATCGAAGAATTAAGGAACAATAATTTGATTATATTATAAAAATATTGTTATTCAGTTTAGCGTAAAAATTTCTTTTTTTATTAATATAAAACAAGTAAAATGGCTTCAATTAATGATGAGATCATGTAAACCTCTCGATAGAGTATTCTCATCTTCTGAAGTCTCTTCAACCACTTCTTATCTATAGTTTGTACTTTCTACATTTCTTCCTTCACAAGCTGTTTTAAATGCGTCTCAACTCGATGGTAAACGTAAATAATATAGATTAAGTAGTGAATATATATAATAATATATGAATTATATGTATAATATATAATTAATTATATATATATATATATAGATAAGATAAATGATTATATAATAATATTTAAAATATAATGATACCTTACAAAGATTTTGAATATTATAGATATTAAGTATATATATATAGAAGATAAATGATATTATAAGAAAAAAATAAAAGAAATAATTTCTATTGAAAAGAAGAATGAGTAAAAGAAGAAGGTAAAAAGAAAATATTTAAAAGTATATAGAAAACCAAATAAATAAATTTTCCCTTAAATATTTAAATTAAAATTTTCAAAGTGTTATGACTGACGCCATAATATAGAGAGATCTCTTTGTCACATTCGTTTTTTATACTTTTAAAAAGCATTCTTAGTGTCAATGTTTAGTTTGTTTGTTATGGCAGGTAATGGTCCAGCAGTAATTAAAGAATCAAAGAATCAAAGATCTAATTATGCCAATGCTTGTTTTTTTTAAATAAAGACTGAGTGTAGTTATAATAAAGTATGATTTCTAACTGGGATTAGGAAAAAAAAAAATTTGTATAAAAAATTAAACTTCTCAACTGATACAGACACTGTCACTGTTTTCAAATTTTCTTCAAAGTTTCTAACTAGAACTATAAGCACTCACTACTTGGTACTTGGATATATCTGTGGTTAGCCAAAGGGTTAAAAGATCATGTGTTACCATGATTCGTAAGAGATGGCACAACGGCTACCTTTGATTCACGATCGTGGTAAAGGATATTGAATAAATATATATATGCAATATAAAAGTAAAAGGTGTAAGCTTCCCCTTTTGATGCTAATGAAAATTATAAAATATGATTCGCACCATAGACTTAGAAATTAACTGTCTCCTTTAGAGAATGATATTTGTGATAATATTCAAGAGAAACGACTTTCAAAATATTGTAATTATGAACAATAAGTTCAACTCCCTTTAAACTTCTATAGTAAAATTGTTAAAGTAAAGGTATGAAAATAAATATGATAACACCTCTAAATCAATAATCTGATTTATAATAAAAAAGAAATATGTTTTTTTTTATGCATTTTCCCTTCCTACACTAGCCTAAATTCGATCGTCGTTATGATTATTTTCGTACCACAAATTTATAAATATTAATTATCACTTGCTGTGATACGCTTGATGAGTATACCATTTTAATGGTACCAAAAATACAAAATCATAATATTCATATAAAAATAATTATATCGCCATTGTCTAGACATACCAATGATATCCATGACGTCAGTTACACAAAAAGATGACATTTACAATGTCATTCGAATTTAATTAAAGTTTAAAGTTAGGCTATGCTGTTATCTAAATATAGACCTTAATTAACTATTGAATATAATCAATCTCAAAATTATTTCATTTAATGACATTAAAAACAAGCCATCAAACATAAATGAATTATAAAATAAATTTTCAATAACTAATTAATTAATATTGAATATAATCAATCTCAAAAATATTTCATTAAATGACATTTAAAAAATACAAGCCATGAAACATAAATGAAATATAAAATAAATTTTCAATTACTTAACGCAGTCTATTTTTAAATTTTAATTAATAAACTAACTGATCTCTACTATATACTGCTAAGTTTTGTATTATAAAGAATATTCAATTGTGTGTATACGCGGCAGATGATTGAACGACGAAATTGAAATTACCCAAAATTGCAAACTTACATATGACGTGTTATTCGTTTCAAATATGTTACAATGTTTAACTAATATATGATAATAGTCGAGTTTAATCTAAAAAAATCGATATATTTAAAAAGTAATCGATGTTTTGAAATGGGTATGAAACAACACTGCCACTTTTTGCTAATAAAAAATTGCCATATTTACGATATATTTATTTGCAACGTTATTCAGTATTTTCATATATTATTTCTTTTTACGTTAGAAAAATCAGTAAAGTAAGAGACGTTTTGTTAAATAGACAGATCTTTCCTATGTACTACATTACAAGACCGTATCATGACACCTAACAACTAAATGCGTCCTAACCCGAAGTGTACAACAGCTAAAATAGATTCGGTAGATTGAATATATTTATATATGAGAGATTTTTTCAGCAGTTTTTAGTGGTCTTACATGGGACAAGGATGGCACAAAAAAAAATCAAATTATTTAAATCAACTGATTTTTTTACTTGATTTTTTTTTTTTTTACTAATTAGACTAATTACGATTCCTTATTGATTAAGGAAATTGCTAAAATTATCCTTAGTTATCAACCTAAATAGTGATAAGTATTATCGATAACATGATAGGTAAATTCATAACTGTGGTTTCAAATCATTTTTAATAAAGCATAAATAAAATTAGGAAAAAGCCAAATTATATACAGTATTATATATAATATATATATATTACTATATATATATAATTATATATATATATGATATACTATGTATATATATTATATTATATTAAAAATAATTATATACTATATATATATATTATATATTATCTTAATATAATATATAACTATATATAATATATATATATATATATATATATTAAAATAATTTAATTAAACTAAAAAAATAATTTTATTTACTAAACTTATTTATTAATTAGGTAATAATTAGGATTATTTACTAATTTTATAAAAAAAAATAATAGGTAAAAAAGCAATTTGGCACTAAAGAAATAAAAAAATTAAAAAATAAAAAAAAAATAAAAAAATTCAAAAATTGATTTTTGCCTAAAAAATATAAAAAATTACCAACCCTGCATGGGGCGAAAGATATGAAAAAGACGATTATCGGAAAAATTATATTTATCTATATTTCGCAAAATTCCGTTAATCTCAACTATTACCTAGTATATTAATAAACTAATATTCTGTTAAGCAATGTTATATTATACCAATATTAATATTTCTAAATTCGAAGTAATTTAAATTGCAAATTAATATTCATAATATTATGAGAAAAAAGTAAATATTTGGCTTTGCAAGTCTTCAAGCAGCTGTCTCGCAACCCAGCTGACTTGAACAAAACGACTCAAAATTTGAGTCAATAAAACGACTAAATATACAGAAATTATTCCCTGAAAAACTTTTTATTTTTAATACTTCATTAATTTTGGGCAACATATAATCTTTATGTTTGTAATATATATAAAAAAATTTATTATTATTATTATTATTATTATTATTATTATTATTATTATTATTATTATTATTATTATTATTATTATTAATTATTATTATTATTATTATTATTATTATTATTATTATTATTATTATTATTATTATTATTATTATTGTTATTATTATTATTATTATTAATTATTATTATTATCATTATGATTTTTTTATTAAATTATCCGCTATCATCATTATTTTTTGATAATTATTTAATTATATTATTATTATTATTATTATTATTATTATTATTATTATTATTATGTGAAACTTATAATGGTGAATTGGATTAAAGTAGTCTATATAAATAATATCGATTAATGATGATTTTTAATTGTTATTTTAACCCAAACGATTAATCGATTCGTAATCGATGTAATCGTTAAACAAACGATTTGCCTGATTTTTTAACACCTTTTTGATACCAAAAATTTCAGTGTCAAATTTCAATGGAGAAATAATGTTAATTTGATGTGTGTAAAAAAAATTCTACTCACTGCATTTGAAATAAAATAATGTTGGATGGAGGCAAGGGAAATACTGTAATCGCGTTTTAAATTTTCATAATAAATTTAATATAATAATATAAGATACAGAGATAATTTTGAAAGTGAATCAAAAATCTAAAATCGTATCTGCAAGCACGATTTATATCCATTTTTTCCCTATTCGTGCTATTTAGAGAAAGAAGCATCTATTAAAATTGTAGAAAATTGTATCTAACTCTTAGATCGCAAAGTTTTCAGAGAAAAATCTGTGGGAGTTGAAGACGAGGAATTTACGGAATCTTAAAAAAAAATCTAAATCTTTCATGTTCCGTAATCGTACTCACGAGTATGTTGCAAAAAATCTAACGAATAATTCCAACATACAGATGCTCTTAAAACAGTTGAGAGACCGATTAAACAGAAAATTAATCTAAATGTTGAAAACAGGAGTGAGACTAATTTCCTATCTAGCTGCAAAGATAGAAGGGTTAATTAAAGAAAAAAAATTGTAGAGAAACTACAGCTGAAAAAGATGGGGGATAGGAAAAATATTCCTAGCAATTAACCCGGTCTCAAATAATAAAGTACATTTCTAATAGAATAATAAAAGAAAGGATCACCATTACCACAGAAAAAAAAGAGTAGAACTTTCCGCTTTTTTTCAAATAAAAAAAAGGAAAAAAGCCCTACCAGACGGAGAAAGTTTTCAGACAAACACTAACCTAACGGGGGCTTTCATTTGAGGAACAAAATCGTTCAAATAATTTCCAACGTTAAATTGACTTTTGTAACTTGGTGCTTCTCGAAGGTTTAGGCACAACAAGCTTCGTCGGTATGTAAAGACAAAAGGAAGAGCTAAAATAGGATGATGCTTGCAGGCAATATCTATGGAATGGAATAAATTCAGAGACCGACTAAATGCTTTATAACCTTGATGACGTAAGCAAAAGCAGTTGTCAATAAGTATAAAAACGATAATTGCAATTTAATCATTAAACTATGAATAGATTATCAAGGATGCTTTAAAAGGTGTGTAAATTAATTGTTAATTTTTAACAATGTAAATATTACACAGAAAAATCACAACGATTTAGTAAATTGATGTAAGCAACTCCAAGGCGTTCTCTGGAAACTAAACACAAGTTAGTATCTT
>JABUQX010054286.1:45000-52500 GCA_015478945.1 Trachelipus rathkii
AAGTTCTTCACAAATTTTAATTTAACTCCTTTGTGAGTCCAGGGATAAATCCTTTGGTTTCAAGGATACAGCATCAATGTAATCGTTTTGTTAAGCATTTAAATTAACCAAGTGGCTAAAAGGAAAAAAAAGAGCATTTGCCTACTTTTTCTTCAAATTTTGATGGTTTTACTTCAAAAATTTAAAAGCAGTTTTTTGTACCCAAATGTTCAATCAACTATGAGACCACCACTTAATGGTGGACATGCCAATTCCAACAGAACCATCTTCTTGGCAGAAACTTTATGACTCTGATCATATTTTCTTGACACTACCATTGCAGAAGCATCGAATTCAAGAGATAAAACTTACGTGTCAGAAAGTTCAAATACTAAACCCCACCTCATCACTCGAGCAGAATTCAGTGATTTGGTTCCGTTTGTATTTGACTAAACAGCAAACAGAAATTACAAGGTTCATGCTTGTGCAGGAGGGAATATTTTAGACAAGCATACTAAAATTTTATTATATAGAAATAGAAGTGCAAAATTTACAAACACTTACTAAGGACGCCTTTATTTGTTTCTAGATTCATGGACTCATTGAGTTGTTTTTTATGATTGGCTTTATTTATAGACTCATCCAAAACAAGCTTAAAGGCAGTGTTGTTGCGCAATTCAAAATAAATTTTCAACTTTACCGATATTTCATGCTGTACAAATGGAGGGAAAATATGAAACTATGTCCCTAGTTTTAAAAGCCATTGACCTGAAAATTATTGGGCTTCTTCTCAATCTCCAGGGTGAGTTTACAAATTTCTGCTGTTTTTTTGTGTTCATGAAATAGCCAAGCTACTAATCAACATTACTTAGTTAAACTGGCCAGAAAAGAGATAGTTTTCACCCAATGTTGAGCCTTACCGAGTTCTATTACCCCTTTACATGTAGAACAAGAACTTTTGAAGAATTTTTTAAAAATATTTGATAAAGATAGAGAGGGTTTTAAATATTTATCTCAGTGAAGCTAAATTAGAAGATCCAAAATTCTTCTGGACTCAAATCAGAATATTACTACGTGATCATATATTTGATAGTAAGTTAAATCAAAAGGAACTAGAAGCGTTGATATCATTCAAAGTCATTGTTCAAGGGTTTCTTGGCAACAGAAGAGATGAAAATAGCGATCTGTTAGTTAAAAACTGTTAGTGAGCTTCAAATATTTAGGATGAATGTCAATGAAAATTCAATTTTTACATTCTCCTCTTGAATTCTTTCCTCCAAATTTGGATGCCGTGAGCGACGAACAAGGAGAACGATTACATCAGGATATACTGCAAATAAAACAGCGTTATCAAAGCAGATAAGATGAATCTTTGATAAGAGACTACTGAAGGTTTTTAAATAGTCTTCTCAGTACGTAAAAGAAGTTTCAGCAAAATACAGGTGCAAATTTATCATGTTTTTAACTTCTGAAATGATGGAAGTACATATTTAATATATATTTCAATTCTAAAATGATACTTAATTTAAAGAAACATTTAAAAAGTGATTACATTGACTATACTGTCATAACTTACATAACATAGAGGTCATAAAATTATAAATATTCCTGCTATTTTTAAAGGGACATAATCACAAATTTGAACGTTATAGAGAAAAACTACCATGAATTTCAGATTCAGAATAAAAAATAGATTTAGGTTCAAGTTCTGGTGTTTCACTTTCGAAAATTTATTTTTAATTTGAGGACCAGTTTTATTAAATATGCTTACGATCGTTCTATTTTCTCGCCATTTTCCTATCCTCTCGCTTTTAAGGGGAGACTTCATAGCAAAACCTCAACTATTCCAAACCGATAAAAGTAAATGTTTTTTTGATGAACAACTATGATATCTTTAATTTTATGAAAAACAAAAAAAACTTTTTTTTTAAAAAATTTAGTGAAGAGAGATTTTTTTTTTTTTTTAATTTCCACAAAAACTGCCATAAAATCTTTAATTTTCAAGATATTTCAATTGTTTTTGCACTAAAATACTCCAATTTAGTGTGGTAATAAATTTTATTTAGACACCTTATTTGAAAATTTGTTTTTAAAAAAAAAAAAAATTACAATCTCTGAAAAGTACTTTCAAAATTTTTGAACAGAGAATAGTCAACCATGGTTGACACCACCTTACGTTCTACCAAAACATTTAATATAAACGTCAGTTTGTTTACACGTTTATATGTGAGCTTGGTACCAAATTTGAAGAAAAAAAATCTGTTCGTTTTTTTTAATGAATTTTTTTTATATCTCATGTAAGGAAAAAATGAAATGCTAGAAAAACGCAAATAAACATTTGGAAAATTTTTCATTTTTTAGACGGCAAGAAAAAAAACTTTATTCTCATATATATATATATATATATATATATATATATATATATATATATATATATATATATTATATATATATATATATATATATATATATATATATATATATATATATATATATATATATATATATATATATATATATATAGGTTCCAAGCAACCTTCTATTGATTTAAATAAGTACAGAGTTTCAAAGCAGTGATGTCGAAGTAGGTGACTTGAAAACTGTTTCGTGATGCCTTCTTTTTTGGGGAGGCGGATCGGACTAGTGGTAGAGCCTACTGTACATTGTCTAACGGCGACGCTGTTGTCGATGGTTCGAGTCCTGGCGCGAGTGAAAATTTTTTCGTCTTATTATTGCAAATTTGTCACAACAAGCATGTTGTGCCCATGTCGGCGTTCCTTGGATTTGGTCAGTTGTTCCAAAGTTCCATGAGCACCCTGAAGAATGCCGTGTAGCCCCAGAAAGGGTTCCAACCACCCTTCTGTGGATTTAAATAAGTATCGAGTTTCAAAGCAGTGATATCGAAGCAGGAGATTTGAAAACTTCCGAGATGCCTTCTTTTTAGGGGAGGCGGATCGGACTAGTGGCAGAGCCTACTGTACATTGTCTGACGGCGACGCTGTTGTCGATGGTTCGAGTCCTGGCGCGAGTGAAATTTTTTTCGTCTTCTTATTGCAAATTTGTGGCAACAAGTATCTTGTGCGCATGCCGGCGTTCCTTGACTTTGGTCGGTTGCTCCTGTAACCCATGAGCACCCCTGAAGAATGCCGTGTAACCCCAGAAGGGTTTCCAACCACCCTTGTATGGATTAAAATAAGTATCGAGTTTCAAAGCAGTGATGTCGAAGCAGGAGATTTGAAAACTTCCGAGATTCCTTCTTTTTTGGGGAGGTGGATCGGACTAGTGGTAGAGCATCCTGTACATTGTCTAAAGGTGACGCTGTTTTCGATGGTTCGAGTCCTGGCGCAAGTGAAATTTTTTTCGTCTTATTATTGCAAATTTGTCGTAACAAGCATGTTGTGCGCATGTCGTCGATCCTTGACTTTGGTCAGTTGCTCCTGTAACCCATGAGCACCCCTGAAGAATGCCGTGTAGCCCCAGAAGGGATTCCAAAATAAGTACTTAGTTTCAAAGCAGTGATATCGGAGCAGTAAATTAGAAAACTGTTCCGATATGTCTTCTTTTTCTGGGAAGGCGGATCGGACTAGTGGTAGAGCTTCCTGTACATTGTCTAACGGCGACGCTGTTGTCGATGGTTCGAATCCTGGCGCGAGTGAAATTTTTTACTTCTTATTGAAAATTTGTGGCAACAAGTACCTTGTGCGCATGTCGGCGTTCCTTGACTTTGGTCGGTTGTTCCTGTAACCCATGAGCACCCCTGAAGAATGCCGTGTAGCCCCAGAAGGGGTTCCAACCACCCTTCCGTAGATTTAAATAAGTAGCGAGTTTCAAAGCAGTGATATCGAATCAGTAGATTTGAAAACTTCCGAGATGCCTTCTTTTTTGAAGCGGATCAGACTAGTGGTAGAGCCTCCTGAACATTGTCTAACGGCGACGCTGTTGTCGATGGTTCGAGTCCTAGCACGAGTGAAATTTTTTTCGTCTTATTATTGCTAATTTGCGGCAACAAACATTTTCTGCGCTTCTCGGCGTTCCTTGACTTTGGTAGGTTGCTCCTGTAACCCATGAGCACCCCTGAAGAATGCCGTGTAGCCCCAGAAGGGGTTCCAACCACCCTGTGGATTTAAATAAGTATTGAGTTTCAAAGCGGTGATATCAAAGCAGGAGATTTGAAAACTTCCAAGATGCCTTATTTTTGGGGAAGGCGGATTGGACTAGTGGTAGAGCCTCCTGTACATTGTCTAACGGCGACGCTGTTGTCGGTGGTTCGAGTCCTGGCGCGAGTGAAATGTTTTCGTCTTATTATTGCAAATTTGTCGCAACAAGCATGTTGTGCGCATGTCTGCGTTCCTTGACTTTGGTCGGTTGCTCCTGTAACCCAGGAGCACCCCAGTAGAATGCCGTGTAGCCCCAGTAGGGGTTCCAATCACCCTTCTTTGGATTTAAATAAGTATCGAGTTTCAAAGCAGTGATATCGAAGCAGAAGATTTGAAAACTTCCGAGATGCCTTCTTTGGTGTCGGATCGGACTAGTGGTGGAACTTCCTGTACATTGTCTAACGGTGACGCTGTTGTTGACGGTTCGAGTCCTGGCGCGAGTGAAATTTTTTCGTCTTATTATTGCAAATTTGTCTCAACAAACATGTTGTGCCCATGTTGACGTTGCTTGGTTGCTATTGTAACCCAGGAGCACCCCAGAAGAATGACGTGTAGCCCCAGCAGGGGTTTGAAGCCCCATTCTGTGAATTTATGGACACTCTATCAAAAAAATCCGATTTAATAAAATCTATTGAAAGAAGACGTTCTTTGATGAATAACTTTTGCATCTTTTATTTTATTAAAAAAAATACAAAAAAAAACTTTTCTTGGTGGGGTGTAAGAATTTTGGATTTTTGACTTCTTCCACAAAAATGTCAATAAAATCTAGAATTTTCAAGATATTTCAATGCCTTTAGCACTAAAACACACGATTTTAGCGTACTAATGAAGATATGTTTACACAACTGATACTAAATTTCATTTTTATAAAAAAAAAAAAAATTTATAGACAATCTAGAGAGTCTATGAAAACTATTTTCTAAATTGTTGAATTGTAACAGTCAAGTATTCGTGACACCACCTTACATTCAAACTGAGTATGAATGAAAACATCAACCTGTTTATATGTACATATTTAAGGTTTTTACCAAATTTCATGGGCATAAAACTTTTTTTCCTTTCACTTACTTTTTTTTGGTCAGAATATGTTTCAAAAAACTGAAATGTAAGAAAAACTCGAAAAACTTTTTTGAAATTTTATTTTCCTTTTCAGACTGTAAAAACATTTATTCTCATATATATATATATATATATATATATATATATATATATATATATATATATATATATATATATATATATATATATATATATATTATATATATATATATTTTTATATTTTTTTTTTTTTTTATAGTATATATATATATATATTATATATATATATATATATATATATATATATATATATATATATATATATATATATATATATATATATATATATATATATATATATATATATATATATATATATATATATATATATATTTATATATATATATATATATATATATATATATATATATATATATATATATATATAAAATACCAAAAATTTTATATATATATATATATATATATATATATATATATATATATATATATATATATATATATATATATATATATATATATATATATATATATATATATATATATATATATATATATATATATATATATATATATATATATATATATATAATATATATATAATATATATAATATATATATATATATATATATATATATATATATATATATATATATATATATATATATATATATATATATATATATATATATATATATATATATATATATATATATATATATATATATATATATATATATATATATATTCCCACCACCAAAAGGAAAATAACTATTTTACTCAGACTTTGGCTCCGGCTCCGAATCCGGCTCCGGCTCCGGCTCAGTCTCCAGCTCCGGTTTATGCACTATTTGAAAATTGTTGAGCACTTCTTTTGGTAATATATTTTTCACCTAAAAAATATTTCTTGAAAAAAATTATACCAATGCTCCTGCTCCGGCTCCGGCTCCGACTAAGGATTCTGCACTATTTGAAAATTGTTCAGCACTTCTTTTGGCAATAAATTTTTCATCTAAAAAAATATTTCCTAAAAAAATTTATGCCAAGCATCCGACTGCGACTCTTGCTCCTGCATCGGCTCCGGCTTCGGCCCGGCCTGGCTCCGGCCCCGGCCCTGGCCCCGGCCCCGGCCCCGGCCCCGGCCCCGGCCCCGGCCCCGGCCCCGGCCCCGGCCCCGGCCCCGGCCCCGGCCCCGGCCCCGGCCCCGGCCCCGGCCCCGGCCCCGGCCCCGACCCCGGTTTCTGCACTAGTTGTAAATTGTCCAGCACTTCTTTGGTAATATATTTTTTACCTAAAAAAAAAAAAATTATATCCAGCATCCGGCTCCGGCTAAGATTTCTGCACTATTGTAAATTGTCCAGCACTTCTTTCGTAATATATTTTTCACCTAAAAAAATATTTTTTGAAGAAATTTATATCCAGCATCTGGTCCGGCTCCGGCTCCGGCTCCGGCTCCGACTAAGGTTTCTGCACTATTTGTAAATTGTTCAGCCCTTCTTTGGTAATATATTTTTCACTTAAAAATATATTGTTTGAAAAAATTTATATTCAGCATCCGGTTCCGGCTCCAGCTCCGGCTCCGGCTCCTGCTCCGGCTCCGGCTCCGGCTCCGATTAAGGTTTCTGCACTATTTGTAAATTGTCCAGCACTTCTTTGGTAATATATATTTTTCACCTAAAAAAATGTTTTTTGAAAAAATTTATACCCAAGATCCGGATCCGGCTTCGGCTCCGGCTCCGGCTCCGGCTCCGACTAAGGTTTCTGCACCATATGAAAATTGTTCAGCACTTCTTTAATATTTTTTTACCTAGAAAAAGATTTCTTGATAAAAAATATACCCAGGATCCATCTCCGACTCCGGCTCCGGCTCCGGCTCCGGCTTCGGCTCCGGCTCCGACTAAGGTTTCTGCACTATTTGAAAATTGCCCAGCACTTCTTTTGGTAATATATTTTTTACCTAAAAAATATTTCTTGAAAAAATTTATGCCCAGGCTCCGGCTCCGGCTCCGGCTCCGGCTCCGGCTCCGGCTCCGGCTCCGACTCCGCTCCCCAGCTTCGGCTAAGGGTTTTGCTTTATTTAAAAATGTCCAGTGCTTGTTTTGGCAATATATTTTTCCCCTAAAAAAATATTTCTTGAAAAAAATTACACCCAGGCTCCGGCTCCGGCCCCGGCTCCGGCCCCGGCTCTGGCTCCGGCTCCGGCTAAGGTTTCTACACTATTTGAAAATTGTCCAGCACTTCTTTTGGTAATATATTTTTCCCCTAAAGAAATATTTATTGAAAAAAATTATACCCAGAATCCGGCTC
>JABUQX010054286.1:62500-85000 GCA_015478945.1 Trachelipus rathkii
TTAACAGTGGGGTACTTGTATGATTGGGCATAGCGGTTGTGTCTGGGGTTTGTGAGTTAGACAGAGAAATGGTGAGTGTGTGAAAAGACGAGTCGCACGAGTTCTCATCAGAGGAGAAAGTTTACATCTGAAGAATTCAGAATAGCGGTGTTCACTGTAATAACGATAGTATAAACTATAAAGTGAGTGATGCAACAAACTGTTCGACGCGTTGAAAGAGACTACAAAGAGTTAGGAGAAGCAGAAGAGTTGATAAGGCGAAAAGGCTTAGACTACACCATCTCAAGGTGAGCTCTGTGAATTTCACTATAATAGATGTAGTAGTCATACATCTTGAATTGGCAAACGAATCCTCTATAAATAGCTGGGAACTGGGGTGGGGCGAAGACATTTTGAAGGCACCTCAGAACATCCAACCTCTTTGAAGCTTGTTTAGAAAGATAAATAATTTGGTCCTTCCAAGAAAGGCGTGAGAAAAAAGGCACCAAAAATATTAAGGAGAGACGAAGATTTTTGTTGCTTGTTTTCGAAGATTTTATGGTTGTGTGGAAGAATGCATCGAATTGAAAAATGAAGGAACTGGGTTTTTGAAGCATTGAAAGCAACCATGTTTAATCTGGTCGAATTAGAAAATAAAAAAATTAAAAACGTTTGTTGCTCCAAGGGCACCATTCCAGTATGAGCTAATTGCTATTGAATGATAGGTCTGTCAAAATGAACGGAGCACTGGAATCTTTCCCTATGGTTACGAACCCGTAGAACTTGATTTTGAGGGATGGGTTTCCAAAAGATATAAAGTGCAGTGTGCAAAGCTAAGGAAGGATGCGATGTTCGAGAAGGAGTCGGCAGAATTTTAGATCAGATTCAGAATGGAGGCTGAGGTTGAGCTGAGACAAAGAATGCGGTGCTTGAATTTAAAACTTGCCTTTGACTTTGGTGATGCATGTTACATCAAACCTATGAAATGATGGGTGCTGAGATAGATTATACTAGTTTCAACATTGACAGTGGTAGTAGTTGTGTCACCATAGTTAGTTCTAGTTTGTTTAACAAGTGGCGTGAAGGTTCAGCGCGTCCGCATGCCCGCAGGGGCGAACCGGCGCGAACCGGCGCTTGCCGTCACGAACCTGGCCCGATCCGGAGCGAAATCGACCTTTGATTAGAAATATCAGTTAATCAATAAATCAATAGATCAAACCACACACCAGCCCTCCTCTTCTCTACCGTGATCCATTGATTAAGCTATTATCATATCTGAACTAGTTTATATAACGTAACCTGAAAATAACTACATTACATGTAAAATATTAAAAAATTTTGTTTTTACTAAAGTTTTATGTTTTTTATATTAAAATATCAATTAATCAATAATTCAATAGATCAAACTCTAATCAACCACACTGAACCCCATTCCTCTCATTCCATTAATCTTGCCGCTCTGTGGTCTATTTGCAATCGTAACATTGAGCAGTCTCATATTAGGAGCACATTACGTTAATACGAATATCGTGAAAATACGTTCTTTGTCAGAACGCTTACAGTAATAATTATTATTATAAACATTTGGTTTAATTAAATTTTAAGACTTTTAATTATAATAATACTGATCAGAAGTGATAGATCACATAAATAAAATAGTGATAACACATGTAATCGGTGGAGGATGATCTACGCAACATCCCGGTGGTCTATCTGATCAACAGGTGGGATAAATCAGCATATTTCAAAAATTGAATGACTTTGTAATAATATAATAACAACATGTTTCGATATGAACATTACATAAAATTAATTAAAAATATGAATGAATTAATAAATAATGAATAATAATAGATAGATAATAAATAATGATAATAATAATATAATATCATCAATAAATTAATAATAATATATAATAATATCATATAATAATATAATAAATAAAATAATAATCTGTAATAATAGAGATAATAATCAATAATATGAATAATAATATATAATATATAATAATCATAATAATAATGAAATGAATAACATATAATAAATGATGAATAATAATAACATAGATAGATAATAATACGATAAACACATACCATAATAATATGATAATCATATAATACATAATGAATAAGTATATGGATAATACTAATAATATAATAATAATAATAATAATAATACATATAACGGATGAATAAAAACAATTATAATAATAAGATCATCCACGAAATGAATGATGATTAAACAAAATACCTGCGGAATGCTCGTAATAGAAAGATTTTTTTGAATAATATATTTATATAATAATAATCATTATAATTTTGAGCTTGTAATGAATAATAATAATAGTGAGTAATAATAATAATGAATAATAATAGTAATAACAATTTATAACTTAATAATAATTATAATCAATAATAATAATAATTAATTAATATACATAATCAATAATAATATAATGGTGATTGATATAAAGGTGTAGGGAATTTGGCTTGACCTGTGCGTGAGTAGGGATAAGATTGGACCTGACAATAAGGAAACCTCAGCTGGGAGTGAAAAAGGAAAAGATAGAAATGAGAAGATCTAGAGTAGAAGATAAGAAGAAGGCTCTAAAACTTCAATAGAATACTGGTCATAAAGTTCATAGAAGGATGTTCTGTGTGAGGGAATGATGGTCAAGACCAGATCTATTAATTAAGTGGTTAAGCTACAAAATTAATCGAATCTTCATAAAATATTTTAATTTAATTGAATGCAAATGTTAAAATAAATCATATATAATATAAGGATAAGACAAATTAAACGCATTTGTAGGACTGATTAAGTTCTATTAATGGCGGGAGCTAGTACAAAAGATTTTAATGCTACGTTCTTTTCAAAAGAATTATTACTGTTCGGCTGAGTAAATTGATGAATGGCTGGGTAGGTGTTGAAGTTAGATATTGAGGGTAGCTGCGGTTATGGGAGTGAGGAGTGAGGAAGAAAAAAATATATATCATGTGTCGAGGTCTTGTGTTGATCAAGATAATGGACATGAAAAACTACGAGACTATTTTGGGAATTACACAAATAGTAGAAGATAGTGCCTACGTGCAGTAATGGTGATGAATTGATAGCGCGCCGATCGCCTCGCCTTTGCGTCGGATATTGTAGTTGGTGGCGTGATGTGTTCGAACCGAGTTGGCCAATATGAAGGACATCTTGCATCTTCTGTTGGGGCTGGCGGGAACCCCCTACTGACCTTTTATGACTTCCATGAGAAGCAGAGTCGGTATATTATTATTACTATGTATAATGCGATTGCACCAGCCAGCTGCAATATGCGGGAATCGCGATCGCATTAGTATATGGAATGGAGAGTAAGGAATAATAAATAATAATAATAATAATAATAATAAGTCAAATCAAAAATATTTTTTAAGTAATGTTGGAATAATATAATAATAATAATAATAATAATAATTATATATAATAATAATAATATAATCAATAATAATATAATAATAATATAATAATTATAATAATACTAATATTATAATGATAATAATAATAATAATAAATATAATCAATACAATAATAATATAATAAATAAGTTTTAATCAATAAATAATATATAATAATAATATATAAAATAATAGAAAATAATAATAATAATAATAATAAATAATAATAATAATAGTAATAATAATAATAAATAATAATAATATAATAATAATATAATAAATAATAATATATTATAATAAATAAGTAATAATAAATAATAATAAGTAATAATATTAATACATAATAATAATAATAATACATAATATAATATATAATAATTATAATAAGTAATAATAAATAATGAAAATATATAGATAAATAAATAATAATGAAATAATAATGGAATCAATAATATATAATAATAAAAAAAATAATAAAATAATATAATAATAATATAATATAATAATAATAATAATAATAATAATAATAATAATAATAATAATAATAATAATAATAATAATAATAATAATAATAATAATAATAATAATAATAATAATAATAAACAATATATATTATCATTATTATTAATAATAGAATTAGCTGTTAACTGTTATATTATTCTATAGAGATGATCGATTGGAATATTATAAAAGGTTAAAATGGTCACTGGCAAATATACATATTGAAGTTTAATGTAAATAAAATATTAATTAATTTTCTATCTAATTAAAATCATTAGCAATGTAAACACTTCCGAGCTCTTTAACCTCATGAAATAAAGATTGCTCAAGAATTTAATATGAAGAAAGGTGACAACAAGACAAAGGTCAATGATTTTATGAATAAATCTTTATATAGTATTATATATATATATTGCAATAGTTATATTTATTTACAGCTATCATTTTAATATATATATCTCTACTATATATATACAGTATTAAATTATATTATATATCGATATTATATATATATATAATAATAATATATATAATATATATAGTTATATATATATATAATATATTATAAATATTATATATATATATATATATTATATTAAGTTATATATATAGTATATTTATATAAATATATATATAATATTAGTATATATATATATTATATAGTATATATATATATATAATGATATATATATATATATATACATATATATATTAAAGTTATATATATATTGTATATATATATATATATAATATAATATGCTTATTATATATATATATATATATATATAATATTATATATATATATATATTAATATATATATATATATATATATAAGGTATATTGTATATATATAGTATATTTATATGTATATATATATATATATATATATAATTAATTGATATATATATATACTATATATATGATATATCTATATATATAAGTATTAATTATATATATATTATCTATATATATATATATTATATGATATATATTTATATAGTGTATAATAATATATATATATGTTATATATACTATTATATGTAGTATTTATATATATATATATATTACGTATTATATAGATTTTATGACTTTCAAATATATTGCTATATATATATGATATATATATTACTATATATAATTAATATATATATATAGTATAATTAATAATATAGTATATATATATAGTTAGTATATATATATATATATTATACAATATGATATATATCATTTATATAATATCAGTATAATATATATATATATAAGTATTATTATATATATAGTATATATATATACGTATATATATTAATATATATGAGGAATTATAATAATTATAAATATATAGATATATATATAATATATCTATATATCTATAGCCTATATACTATATATATATAGTAATATATATATATATATATATATTATAATATATATATATACCTATATATACTATGATATATATATTACTTGTTAAATTCAGCCTTTTCAAATTAATGAAAGTATAAATGCTTATGACCTTCTCGGTTATTTTGTCATATAATTAAAAGTTGGAAAAGATAAACACTGTTTCAAGTATTCCCCTTCGTCCAATATAACTTTGGAACAAATCGCCTAAAATTGTTTTTTTTCTTAACCATTTTGTAGCCTGTCTAACACAAAAATTAATTGACTACAGTTACCTGAGTGATTTTGATTATTGTACTCCTATATCTGATGGATACCATTCCTAATGTTATCCTCCCATTTTTTTTAAGTAGTATATTAATTATATTATATATATATATATATATATACTTATATATATATATTTATATATATATATATATTATATATATATCTATATATATATATATATAATATATATATAATATATATATATATAATGCCACTCATCGAGAGCATGCCAGGACGGTGTCAGGCAGTCATCCGTGCCAAAGGGGGGCATAACACGGTTATTGAGAAGCCCACAACTCGCGCCGGCAGTCTCAGTAACTTACCACATTGTGTTTGTTGTAGCTCCAACCTCCGCAATCATTACTGCCGAGACCCTTTGTTTTGCACCTTGGCCTCACACTTATCAAACCAGGGTTTGGGGGAGGAATCCCAGAATGTTTTGTTATTGTCGGCATAAATGTTTTCTCTTCGCGTTCTTCAACCCTGTTTTCTACCTTCTCCGCGCTCACGTATCCGGTGGATGCGCGATAATATGATAGTAGTATAGTAATATATATATATATACTATATATATAATTATATATATATATATATATTATATATATATATATATATATGTATATATATGTGTGTCGTATAGATATATATATATATATATTATATATATATATCAGCGATTTAATTTTTCCTCTAATAACTTTAATCACTAAATTAATAAATAAAATCAGAAAATATGTATTGATAATACATTTTTCAGTTTTTTCTTTAACTTTGGTAACAAAGCATGAACAGTATACTATAGATTTCAGTTACACGCATTACCATGTTTTATTTGCTTCTATAGTTTTAATTTTTCTTAATATGCTTGGAGTTTGTTTTTGTTTGCAATAAATAATAATTATTTCTTACTAAAACTCGTCTATACTGCCTTCCGTTGATAACGTTTGTAGTCTGAAATTTAAGGTATGTACGAAAGCTGAAAAGTTTACGTAGTATTTCTATTACAATTATCCAAAATGATTATCAAAAATAAAACGACATTCAGAATAAACAAAAGAAAAACAGCATGGTAGATTGAGCAAGTCCAAGAAACTGCAAATAAAAAAATGAGATGCTTTAGAAAATGGAAAAAGGCAAGGAGAGTTGAGGGTGAAAAGGAATACGGAGCAAAAAAGAGAGGTGGATAGAATTAAGAGGAGGGAGGAAGAGAACACTCTTAGAGAAATTGGTAGAGATTTGGATGCCGACCTCTTGGATCCGAGAAAACCTTTTTACAGTATTATGAACACCCATCTGGAAAAGCCTTACACCGCCGACCTCCGTAGTAAAAAGCGGTGAAGGAGAGTTCTGATAGACCAGATTGATATTAGAAGGGGATGGGAAGAAACTTCTATACATTGCTGAACATAACAAATAGCATAGAATAAGGTATACCTATGGAGGAGATGGTTGGAGAAATGAAGAAAGTGGAATGGTTGATTACAAATAAAGCTATCGTATATGTTTTGGGAAAAAGGAAAAAATGGTAAATTTGCGAATGAGGTTATGATACCAGCAGAAATACTGAAGAATACTAGTGGAGATGGAAAATTACGGATAGAGGAAGTAATAAATAAATGCTTGAATGAGGTAATAACACCCGAAGAATGAAACAAATCAATATCAATGTCTCATAATTATAAAAGGGAATAAAACTGATAGTAAGAAATATAGAAGGATTGCTCTGATGCCGAGCATCTCAAAAGTATACGAGAGAATCCTAGAGAGGAGACTCAAAGAAATTGCTGAGAGCTAGCTGGATGAATGGCAATATGGAATCATATCAAACAAGTCGATTACTTATTAGCTATTTGTGCTAAAAATGGTTTGTGAAAAAAGTTGGGAGTTTAATAAAAAGCCTATGTAGCCTTTGTTGATTTAAAGAAGTCTGGAAAATCACGGGAAGAAAAACCATGATATGCCATGTAACTTGATAAGAGTGATAAAGAGCACGGCACATTAACAACTTAAGCAAAGCGAAAACGCAAAAAGAAACAATAATTGGCGTAGGATTCCAGCAGGGGTAAAATAGGGTAGTGCGCTCTTTCCTATCCTGTTCATATTTTTATTTACTATTGTGGCAGAGTTGTGCAGGGAAGGTTGCATGGTGAGATATTTGGCTAAGCGGACGACCTAGCGTTAACCACAGAGAAGGAGCAATCCTTGAAGAGATTTATTGCGGTAGGGTGAGGTGAGAAAAGGAAAAGGAATGAAAATCAGTAGAAGAAAAAAGGAGGTTATGTTGATGGGCAGGGAACAGGAGGAGGTGAATAATAGAATGGGAGATGTAACATTAAAGCAGACAAACCACTTTAAATGTCTTGGGGTATGCTTTGGAGCGGAGAACGATGCAACCCTAGAAGGTAATCACAGATGTGATAAATTTAATGCAGCACTGGACTCAGAACTCGCTACAAAAAGATCGACTCATTCCTCGGAGAGTAAAAACAATAACATAGAAAAGTATATTAACATTGATATTTACCTATGGGAGTGAGACATGGGCGCTTAACAAAAAAACTAAAATCAAGATAGAGGATACAGGCCTGTGAAATAAAAATGCTGTGAGTGTGAAACTATGCTATAAAAGAAGTTGGGGAAAGAAAACATGTTGATATTTGTTGATAAGAGTTAACTGAGGTCGTTTGGAGCCATAAAAAAAAACAATGATCGATGTACAAAATGAAACTACGAATAAAGAAGACCCATGGGAAAGAGAGGGGTGGAGATGCCAAGAATCAGATAAAGAGATAACGTAAAGACAGCAATTAAAAGGAAAGGCGGAAACATAGGTGAGGTAGAGGAGGTGATACTGCAAGAGAATAGCCAAAGATTGATGAAGAGTTTCGTCCGAGACCACTTATTCAAGTGCATACACCTAAAAGAGAATATATATATATATATATATATCATATATGTATATATATATATATTATATATACGTATATAATGATATATATCGTATTATAATATATAATTATACTATATATATATATATATATATATATATATATACTATATATACGTATTTTTTACAGATGAGCGCCACCACTCACGGGGCAGATCCCTAATCTAGGAGGGGGGGTGTGCTGTACTCAATTAACGTCCGAGCAGGAGAAAGCCACGCCCAGCTACTGAAAATGTGCATTCCTTCAACCTATTCAGTTGTAAACCTGGCCTCGCTTTGTTGGCGTGAGTGTCACGCACTGAGCAACCGACGCCTTATTATATAAATAAATATAAAATATCCTATATATATATATACATCATATATCTATATATATATATGATATATAATATTATATATATATTATATATATATATATGATATATGATTCGACCGTCATAATATATTATAGTATGTACTATATATATATATATATAGATATATAATTATATATATATATATCTGATATATATATAGTATATATATATATATATACTATATATATATAATTATATAGATATATTATATATAATATATATATATATAGGTATATTATATATATATATATATATATATATATATATATAATATAATTATATTTATAATTTATAAAAGGTCCCTAAGTGGGTTTGAACCTTACCCTTAAGATGAAAATCCAAGAGTGTTACCTCTTGACCAACGATGGGCTTTCCATCTTAAAGGGTAACGGTTCAAACCCCTGGACCATTGCAATATACAAATAATTGTTGGGTTTATTGCACAAATATCTTTGAATATATATAATAATATTATATATATATATATATAATTTTATATTATTATATAGTATATATATAATATATATTATAATATTATTATATAGTATCATATAATATATGGAAAAAAATGAATATGACTCCGTTAATATAGGTTAGGTTAATTTGGTTAAGTTTGGTTAGGTTAGGTTAAGTTTAGGTTAGGTTTAGGTTAGGTAGGTTAAGTTAGGTTTAGTTTACCCAAAAATTTAATGTTTTTACCCTAAAATTATTAAAAATAACGATACATTAATTATTGAATTTTGCTCCTGGAGTCAACCACTTGTACAAATAGCCATATATATATATTATTATATATATATAATATATACTATATATATATATATATTATATATAATATATTATATATATATATATATATATATAGTATATATATATATAATTAAAGTATATATTATATATATATATATAATAGTATATATATTATATATATATATATATTATATATATATATATTATATACTATATATTATATAATATTATATATACGTATATATATTATAATATATATATATATATTATATATTATATATATTATTATTAGTAGTATATATATATATTATTATTATATATATATAGTATATAAAGTATATATTTATACATATAATTATAATATATATATATTAGATATATTCAGATATCTTTTATTTATTATATATCTTTATTGATTTTATAATAAAATGTTTAATAAAAAAAGCCTCTAAAAATTAGGGGCTTATATATATATATACTAGTTTATATACTATTTATATATATATATATATAGTATAATTATATATATTATATAGTATATAATATATAAAAATATATATCGTATATATATATCTATATCTATAATATATATATACTATATATCATAAATACCACACAATACCATACATACCCATTCTATGCAGTAAATTTATACATATAACATACATACTCACCACACCAAACATATTATACATATAATAACCTTAATTATTAGGTCGTTATTCAATTAATAACACTCAACATTACGTTGGATAACTTAAATTACTGACCGTTCACTAACAATGAGCGCAATCTATTGATCGAAAGCTTATTATCAATATTATACTATATATATATATAGATATATATATATATATATATATATATATTATATCATTATATATCATATTAATATATAATATATAGTATATTATACTATATATAATCCTATAGTGTGAACTAATAGAAGTACAAAAAATGTATTTATACAATATTTATTTGGTCAAGTTTATTCAATGTCGCTTATTAATCATTATAGTCTTTTCCCACGAGATTTAGAGAAGCATCTTCACATATTTCATTGTGGGACTTCAATTCAGTCAAGCGCCAGCTAAGCAAGAAAGAGGAATTAATAATAATATAATATAATAAATAACTAATAATAATAATAATAATATATAATAATATAATAATACTATAATAATCATTCAAGTAATATATAATAATAAAAATAATAATACATAATAATAAATAATAATAATATATAATAATAATAATAATAAAATTATATAATAATAATATACATATATAATATATAATAATACTGCATAGATAATAATAATCAATATAATATATAATAATAATATAAAATAATATAATATAATAATATATAATAATAATATATGAATAATAATCATAATATAATAATAATAATCAATTAATTAATATAAAATATTAATAATAATAATAATATAAATAATGAATAATAATATGAAGATTATAATAATGAACTAATAATCGTATATGATGATGAACTAATAATAATGAATAATAATAATAATAATATTTTCACATCCTCAATAAAAGTAGTAAAATTTATATTCTGCTATATACTCCTCCTATTAATGATCAATAAATTGATAAACCTATATAGATTTTTCATTTTTTTTCACAAATGAAACAGAAGCTGATGTTTCTTTCATATTATCTCAAAATTTGACGAATTGTAAATTATAATATTTTTGGACTAGATTTTATGATAAATTGTGACGTCACAAGAACAATGACGTCACATCTGGAATAATCGCTCACAATCGGAAAACGACTAAATTCTTTTACAACTCTCCTGAGTAGGCTAGGTTAGTAGATCTACCCCATGTTTACAAATGTGACCATTGACTCCGTGAATGCTTGTGTAATATTAAAACTGTGGTTCTCAATTTCTTTTCACCAACCTTTACCTTACGACGTCAGTAATAATATAGTGAAAACTTATTAATCATTAATTTCAATAAGTTCAATGGAGCAAACCTATAATCAGGTACCCTAAATCTACTTGTGTATCGAAAATGTTTTTTCTGTCAGTTGCATGTACAGTAATTCCATAAAACCGGAAATTCCGGAAAACCAGTTAAATTCATTTCCTGATAGTTACAATATGAATATTCTGTATTTTTCTTTATAAACAGAGCGCACTTCACGAGAACTGCACTATTCGTATAGGAAACTTTTTATTATATTGTGGTGCTAATTAGAATCCTGCCGCTACAGTGGCTCAATTGATAGAGCGACAGAGTCACAAAGGCATTGGTTCGGGTTCGATTTCCCGTCCAGATTCTAGGTAGCAATTACCTAGATAGTTCCCCTTCTAGAATAGTGCTAGGCCCGTTAGGTGCGAACTTTTATAAAAAAAAAAATCAGCTCTATCCCCAACTCTCCTCATAACATTAAATGATCTTATATATTTCGCTTCATCACTTATTCCTACTTATGCTGACGATTCTATCCTTCATTGCCCTTTTCACTTTGAAAGTAATCCACTTAACTTCAAATAGTTAAAGCTACATGGACAGACTTGAAACAAATAATCTCCTGTTTGTAATTGGAACAGAGAAAGCATAGCTGTTTTCAGGGCATCAAAAACTCAGTTCCTTCAAATATGTATTTGGCATAACCTTTCACACAACTTTAATAACTTCATTGAAAACAAATAAGTTTATCTTCATCCTGTTCTTAATTCAATTGGGATTCTCTCTTCCCTCATGATCTTCCATGGGAAAGAATACATTTTCTCTCTCTCACTAAACAGGCATCTAAGGAGTTAGGTCTCCTAAGATGTTTTTAAATTTCTTTTCACATCCCACTCGTTGCTTCCTCTATATTGGAGAGTTTTTCATCCTTATGCGAAATATGCATCGTATTTCTGGAATGGATCCACTCACACAGCCTTACTTGAAAGGGTGGAATCCAATGCTTTTGTTTTATCAATTCTCCAACACTAACTGTGCCTCAGCAATATCTTCCTTACCATAGAATTATTGCATCACATTTCAACTGGTAATGTTCCTGAATACTTTTAAAAGTCCTGTACTGTGACAAGTGTACTGTGACAAAAGATTAATAATTTCAGAATTATTAAAAAACTCAATGTGTTAGCAGTTTTGAAATAAATATTGATAAAATCCTCTCTCTCTCTGATTGGAGCCCTGTTTTACCCTTGACCCTAGTGTGAGCAGGGAACCTATGTCAAAGGTGAATAATTAAGTATCTTTGAGAAAAAGAGTATTCTTCTAGAGTTGGAACTTTTTTTGAGCTCATCGTGGTCTGATGGTAAAACATTTGCTTAAAAACGGAAAGGTTTGGGTTCGAAACTCACAGGAGAGATTAATAATTTCTGTATTATTAAAAAACTGCGAAAATGTTAGCAGTTTTAAAATGATATAGATACATCCTCTCTCTGAGTGACCCGAGTGTGAGCGGGGAAGATTCTGGGAAGATAGCTCTGTCAAAGGTGAGGTTACTTATAGCTCATCGTGGTCTAGTGGTAAGACACTTGTTTAACAACTTATTGGGCTCGGATTCTATATATATCTAAGATATCGTATAGTATATATATTAGTAATCATATTATATATATATATATATATATTATATTAATATATATTATATATATATATATATACTATATATATATATATATATATATATAATAGTATATATAATATATATATATTATTTATATATATATTATATATATATATATACTATATATAAATGTATATATATATATAGTATATATATATATATATATATATATTTATAGTAATATATAGTTATATATACTATATATATATATATATATATATATATTGTCCAGTGGGCAAAGGCGAGGTGCTTACCAAATTTCACCTAAATTTAAGAAACAATTGGAAACCAGAGCCAAGTTAAATACCGACATGCTCCTATATCCGGAGCTTGAATATTTGCAAATCAATAGAAGTTCAAAAAAATTGAAAAAATTGGAAAATTTAGTGTGTTTCAGATTTTACCAGTGAAGTACATGCAAGATTGAGCATAGCAGTTATGTCTGGGTTAGAGAGTTGGACGGAAAAACTATGAGACTGTGCGAAAGGAAGACTTGTCGCATTAGCTCTCCTCAAGTAAGTAGGTATATTACTGGATAATACATAAGAACTGTGTCCATTGTAATAGCAATCGTGTTAGAAGAATGATGTAGCAATTCGAACGTTAGAAAGATTGAAAGGAGTTGTTACAGTTGGGGAGTTGACTAGTCGAAAGTCCTAGACTACACCTTATTAAGGAGAAAGGTATGTGTGGAACTTTCCTAGATATAACATACATACTCCATACAAGGGGCGGACAACACCCCTCAAACAGAGTCAATAACCGGGGTGGTGAGAGGAAGTTTTGGAGGCACCTCAGAACACCCAACTTCTTAGAAGTTTGTCAGAAAGATGATAATAAGATCCTACTAAGAATGACCACAAGAAAAGAAAATACTAAAAATATGAAGAATAATTAATAGGAGGAGAGTGTTGTGTGATTATAAAGAGTATATTAAAGTGAGGGGAACGCCAGGAATTGATGTTCCGCACAGATGAGATTCAGAATATGAATCTAAACTTTTTTTAACATGACTTCAGTACCTGAGAGCAGGACGTACGGTGTTTATTTACTTTTAATAACTATAATGAATAAAATAGTAATGCGCTATATAAAATTATTAGTATATATATTAACTGTGATTAGGAAGACATATTTATGGTTTTCTTGAAGATTTAATATGTTCAGTGGCTGTTGAATTGCAAAAGGAGGATCTCTTGCATAGTCAATACTACGAATGCTGAGATAAATAGTGACAATCTGATTGGACAACGATATGATAGTGCAGGAACGATGAAGAAAAGATTTAGAGTTTTTTTTTTAAGCTGTCTATAATATACAGCGGAATTGTATGTTTGTTCATTGCTGTTCACATGCATGTGGAATAAAACACATTGGAAACTTCATTGGCACAGTCAAAGCAACTGGATCCTATTTTAGAAAATCCAAGGCGAACACCTATTTTAATAGGAAAGATAGGAAAAATTTACTCAGAAATAAAATGGACAAAGCTAACAGGATTATGTTAAACAAGATGGGAGGTAAGTTACGATGGATTGTTGCGAATGAGAGAAGCTTTAAATTTAGCAAGTTGAAACTTTTTAAGGAGTTTAGATGGATCCAAGAATGATGAAGGTGTGTTCATAAACCTCAAATCTTTAGAAATATGTAATCACTGTCGAGGAGATTATTAGAAGTTTAATTATGATTTCAGCTTCATTTTCCATCACTCTTCAATTATACACTACATTACAGTCTTCATCATTGGTGAGTAGTGACAGAAACTGCTCTTAATCATAGTGCAAATGTGATGCGTCTTTTTAAAAATTTTCGCGCAAAACATCAATGAAAAATTTTCAATTATTTTGGAAGCTGCAACAGAACCTCCTTTTTATTAGTGAAGAAACAGGAAACTGCGTGCCAGATTCAATTTTAAAAGAAAAGATATAAAGCAATTGCAATATCTTATTTTGATGAATTTTCAGAGCAGTTAGAGAGCAAGTTCGTGAGTTATATCCGAAGAGGAAAAAGAAAAAAGAAAAAAATCAGTAAAGTAATATAAAATAGAGTCTTTAAGTATATATAGTAATATATATTATTATATATTATATACTTAATATATATATTATATATATATATATATATTATATATTATATATATAATATATCATATATATATTAGTATTATATATATATTATATAGTATATATATATAATATATATCTAGATGTATATATATATATATACTATATTTATATTATATATATATATAGGTATATTAATTATATATATATCTTATATATTATATATATATATAGGTATATATATATATAATATATATATAAAATACTATATATATATAGATTAGTATATAGTATATATATAGTATATCTAGGTAGTATCTTTTAAATTGCTATAAATATATCTATATACAGTATATGATTATTATATATATATATATATATATAATATTACATATATATATATATATATATATAGTATGGTGATATATAGTAGTATAATAATATATATACTCTATATCGATATAATATAGTATTAGTAGGTATAGTAAATATGAGAGATTAAGTTTTAAAATTAGTTGTATAAATAAATTATAAATTTTTGGAAATGGTATGAATTATTATTATTATTTATTATCTATTATTATTATTATTATTATTATTATTAATTATTATTATTATTATTATTATTATTATTATTATTATTATTATTATTATTATTATTATTTTTTTATTATTATTATTTTTTTTATTATTTTTTATTTATTAATTATCATTATTCCGTATTATTATTCATTTTGAATGCTTTTTCAAGCCTCTAGAAAGTTTGTATACACAAAAGAAATTTTTCTTTAAAATTTATTCTTGAATAAAATAAAACAATTGATTTAAGTAGAGTACCAAGCTTTCGTCCGTACACTTCAGACATTTTCAAAGAATAAATTTTATTTTTAATATTTTAACAATATTAAACAATATTGTTAAAATATTAAAAATAAAATTTATTCCTTGAAAATGACTGAAGTGTACGGACGAAAGCTTAGTACTATACTTAAATCAATTGTTTTATTTTATTCAAGAATAATTTTAAAGAAAATTTCTTCTGTTGAAAGAAATACTTTCAGGAGGCTTGAAAAAGCATCAAAATCATACATTAAAATAAATGCTGATATTGAGTTATTATTATTATTATTATTATTATTATTATTATTATTATTATTATTATTATTATTATTATTATTATTATTATTATTATTATTATTATTATTATTATTATTATTATTATTATTATTATTATTATTATTATTATTATTATTATATTGTCCTGTATATCTAATAAATATGATAAAACTAATTAAATGCTACTTATTTTAGTTATGTTTGGGATCCATGATCTTCATAATTGAAAATAAAATCAGTTTTCCTATTCCACCTATGTATAGACAATTATTTTTTTCTGCCATCTGTTTGTACGTTAATACAAGTACATTAGCGGGAAAAGAATTATGTTAATTTTTTGCTTACTAAAATACTCATATTCTGCAAAATTCATCACCAAATATATTAATTCTTAACCTTGTTTTATTTTATTAATTTAATTTCGACTATTTAAGCGAAATTTAATTTCATTATATTACTAATTAAATTTAATAATCAATGAAAATTTTTAATATTGGCAGTCATGCGTTTCAAGCTTTAATTAGAAAATTATTGATTTTCCACACTTCTTGACTCTACCTTAAATATCGAACCACAAACTATATTCAAGAGAAGGCAGTACATTCGAGTTTTAACAAGGAATAGTTATTATTTATCGCAACCAAAGCTAATTGGAATAAAATTTAATCAACTTCAAAAATATAAATAAAAATTATTGATATAGAAGCAAACAAAACAAGTTAATTAATGCGTAATTGGAAACTATAGTAAACTTTTCATGCTTTGTTATCAAAGTTAAAGACAACATTGAAAATGTTTTAATACAAATTTTCTGAATTATACTTTATTTAGTGATTAATTTTATTAGTTGAAAAATTAAAACGCATCGTTTCTATGTGAATTTTTTATACATTTGTCTTCATAATATATAATGCCTAAAATGGATTTTCATACCAGTTCTAATATCTGTTTATCATTATTAGCAGTATTACTGGGGGTATATAATGTAAGAATATCCAATAAAAAGCTTTGGCTATTAAATTTTCTTCAAATTGTGCACCATAATATATTACTCGTCATAGCTTTGGCAGGATTGCCATTTTTTTTCTTGAACCTTTTGTTCGACACCTTACCAGATATTCTAGAAAACGAACATACCATCTCAAGGGTACTAAGCATAATTGTTGAGCTCTTTAGCCTTTTCATATGGGTTTTATCATTGATATTTTCAATAATATATTTACGGATGAATTCGAAGATATTGCAGCAATCCCTTAAATGCATAAAACTATACAACAGAAAATATTGTAACTATCATATCAAGATTTACAGCTTTAAATATAGTTTATTTAATGTACTACTCTGCTTATATGCCCTGATTTTTTATTACCATATATCCAAGCTAGGAAGTAATAGCTTCCTTCAGTATTATAAAATATTTTATTATAATTACGGAAACTTTTTTATGTTAACATGCAGCTTCATCTTCTTCAGCATCGTTGAAAGGCTTCTTTATTTTTTAAACGAATTAACTAGTGAAGTTACTTCCTGGAAGAAAGGTAACTTGATATCCACAACATCTAAACTTTTTGAGAAAACATTCAATAATTTGGATAAAAGAACATTATTTATCTTAGAAAAAAAGATTTTAATATTATATGACATAACTGAAAATGTTTTCGCCTCCTTTCAAGTTCCAGTGTCTTTAATATTCCTAGTCTAACTCTAATATAATGAATATACTTATTAATAAATAATAGTATAAGGATTGCTTTAGGTAAATATATTAATAAGAAAATAATAGACTCGTTTGATTGAATATATATATATAATATATAAGAGAGAGAGAGAGAGAGAGAGAGAGATTAAGAGAGAGAGAGAGCATTTTAGAGAGAGGAGGAGTAGAAGTAGAGAGTCGTATGAAAAGGGCCCGGGTTTTCATTGGTGCAAGATAATGTTTTTTATTTTACATATTATATTTTTCCATATATTTAATAGATTAGAATAGTAAACTAACTCATATTAATTTACGAATTGTATAAACGAAAAATAGTCATTTAATTACGATAAATATTGTAATGAGATTAAAAATTAATATAGACAAAAATAAGCCCAAAAACGCTTGTAATTTTATGAGCATGAGAAAGAAAACTTCATTTAGTTGCTTTCAAAATGAAAGAATTACAAGGGTAGGTGTAATTAAAATAATGTTTTGGGAATAACAAATATATTACTTGAATTAGAGAAGGCAACTTAATCAAACCATTAAATAATAATATGATAATATTTTATGTTAAACCTAACAAACATATTACTGTATACCCTTAGAAAATTAGATGGAGTAGATAAAAGATAACCTATAATATATATAGATTAATCTCGAGATGTAAGATTAGTTAGTTGGTAACTGCAACTAAATTACTGATAATATAATTACTACGATGCAGTATAAATTTCAAAAAATATTCATCGTGAATCACTCTATTGG
Source organism: Trachelipus rathkii (assembly GCA_015478945.1). Classification (NCBI taxonomy): domain Eukaryota; kingdom Metazoa; phylum Arthropoda; class Malacostraca; order Isopoda; family Trachelipodidae; genus Trachelipus; species Trachelipus rathkii. Next base: position 81,416 of record JABUQX010054286.1, read on the forward strand.
GTGTAAACATACGAGGAGAGTAAGTTATATTTTTGACAATTTGGCGAGAATATTTAGTCCCAAACGTTAGTCTATCGCCGTATCTTCCGGCGCTGGCCCTAAACGGTATGAATCTTTATAAATATAGTGAGAAGATAAACGGCATACAGATTGCTTATTTAAAAACTAATCCCGAGTTACTCGTAAATTTAGAACTTCCTCTTTCGAGTTATCTCGCTGAGTCATCATTCAGTTCTCATGCTACGCTCATGCCTTTTGGATTCCGATACAATAATTTCGAGAGATTTCCTCACTTGAGAGTAGTATTCTCTTGCATATATATATACCAGATATCTCACCTAATGAATTACTCTATTATATTAATATTATCTTATAATATAAAAAAGCATATATTTAATCTTGACAGCTCTATATAAAATATATTAATATTATTATTATTATATTTATTTATTATTATATTAATATATTATATTAATATTAATTATTATTTTAATATCCTATATTATATTATTATTAATATCCTATTACTTTATATATTTTATACCTTTATATATGTTATTTTTATTATTTTTATATGTTATATCAGTATAATAATAGTTTGGTTTTTTAATACTTATTTAATACAGATAGTAAATATTCTACATGTAATATATTTATCCTTCCGAAATAAGATAGAATAATATATATATTATTAGTATATCTATTATATATATGGCCTAATTTCTGCTTAAAATCAACAATCAAGTTTTAGATATTGGTAAAAACCTATAGTTCAAATCTATACTTGTGATGATGTCTCTTATATTTTTATCTTTTGAAAGAAAATAAACAGTTAAATATTAGCTTTAGTTAATTTAACAACTTAAAAATATATAGCAATCCATTTAAAAAATCTTACCAAATAAATGATAACCAATTTTTTGAATCATTTTTATTGTTTAAAATAAAAACTCGTACATTAATTGACTGAATTCAAGTTTAAATATACAACAGATATTTTTATTACAAGCTTTAAAAAAAGATTCAAAATCACTTTACTTATAAATTGATAGTTATAGGGCAAAAATACATATAACATTCTTATACTCTCACCGTTTTCTGAAATAGTGCATATTTCCGTTTTTTTTATAATGAAGTAAAAATTAGAATACCTTATTCAGCAATATTCCTGTAAGAGTCTTTCACCTTATATTTCCACGGAAATAGGGTGGTACGAGCTTAAATATATTTCTAGGCATAGAGGACACCCAATTAGCTTAGAAGGTACCTTTATTTACGATGACACTACTACATTAATATATAGAGGATCATTATTAATGAATTTTATTTATATGTTTGAATATTGGTATGAATATTATTATAACTGACTTATTTATATACTATTCCCATAATTCATTACCAATATTAATATTGTGATCCTTTACTCCTTAGTAAAGCGAAAAAAGATGTATTGTACAAATGATTGAAATGCTGAAGTATAGCCAGAGACTATATAGCTTCCGAAAACAGGGTGCAAAAACGAAACATTTCTGTGCTCATTGTGTCTTTCTCATTATAGAAATGAGATAAAGTGCTGGTCATATATTTAATAAGTCTTCTTATCCTCTTTATATATCCGAAACAGCCTATAAATCAATAACCTGTGATATGTTTATATAAAAAAAAAACATATTATCGCCCTTCTTTTTATCAGTAACGTAAAACGGAATACTCCTCATTTTTGCTTTTCGTCGATTGTATACCACCAATTTACTGAAATATCTAAGCACAACAATGGCAATATACTTTGTAAAATAATTAAGGACATATAATATAAAAAGTTTCTTAGGATATTTCGTTTAAAATTAACTAATCAGTAGTAGAGATAACCAAAGTTAATATCATATTGCCTATCATGAAACCACACTCTACATGCATTAGCATGAGGAAATATACTTGCACGAAGCGATAACTCTTTTTCGTTTAAATATTAGCTTAAAGTAAGTAGAGATAACCAAAGTTTTCATTACAAAAAATGTAAAAGATTATAATAAAAAAATTATAAAAGAAGTTGGTTGGAGATAAATAATAAATTGAGGTAATTAGCAAATGGACACTAGCAAAGAAGCACTAATTTTCTAGAGAGACTCTTATGTATAATTGAGGTGTCTGAGTTATAAATAGCTTAAATAGACGTAATTCTTACTCTATTTTATTACTTTTACTTATACCGGGACCACTTGGTTTGGTTCGGGCATATGCTAGACCGACTGACAGGGAACAGTAGCGCGCGCTAGCGACGTTTTCCCTCCCACTCAATAGCCCACACGAATAGAGGGAGGGAGGTCGCTATGTGAACCTCTCTCTGATGCTTATCTCACAAAAAAACTAGGCAAATCACTCTCACAAATAAAATTTGGGATTTATATAGCCAAAGAACATCGCCACATAATCTCCGAATGAGCGTCGCGGTCTTGTGGCCTCGGAGACCTCACCACTCTCCTGACTCGACGAGTCGGAGAGGACAATTAAGTTCCTATCTCAACGTCAGTAGTTTATCCGCCGAGAATGTGTTTCAGAAGAGAGAGATCTCCTCTCTCGATACTTCCTTGTCCACCTAAGGGTGCGACTGGAGAGAGTATTATTGGGAAATGACTCATCTGGGATAATCTCGATAATGAGGTAGAACACGAACTATATATGTTATAAAATGCATAATATTTTAGTATAAGCTCATATATAGGAAGTCTCCATTTATTTAAACCTGAGTAACGAGATCATAATTTAGAGTCTCTATCAATGAGGTTTCATATTCTAAAATACTTCGCATTATATAATCTTATGACTGAATATGATTAAACTATATAATTATATTATTTATGTTTGTTAATTTTTATCTTATTATATTCGCATATATTTCATGTCGTAGTGGAGAGATTGTGTTACTAGGAATTACACAAATAAAGATGCCTTAATTCCTTTTCGAGTTCTGTATTGCTTATGTTGTAGTTCGATGAAATATATATGGTATATATCTTTCTTTTTTTCTATTTCTTTTGTTTCTAATTTTTTATTTTTTTTTTATTTTTTTTTTTTGTTGTATTTATTTTTATATATGAATTCTATACGCATTTTGGTCAGAGGACCAGAGCTTATGTGAGCTGGCCTGATACCAGCAATGTCGTATTCAGCCGTGTTCTATATACTGTAGCCTATTTAATAGTGGAATCTCTAAGGAGTACACTGTTGATCGTACGGCTAAATCCCATGTACGAGACTTGGACCACCATGATAATATATTATTATTATATATAGGTTACATATGGCAAAGACTTATTATACTATTTATATATATAAAACATTGAAATTATTTTTTATAGTCAAGTAATTAATTGAACTATCTTCCTATATATATATTTATACTATTATTATATATATATATATATTATATATATATGGTGAATAAGTACAAAATACTACTTAAATTGCGTACCTATGGAAGATTTTAACGACTGGTGAGGATGAGCGTGGAATAGAAGTGGTGATAATACTACTGAGTAGAAGGTATTAATATTAGCATTATTTAAATTAATATATTATTATATA
>JABUQX010054286.1:90000-100855 GCA_015478945.1 Trachelipus rathkii
TAGATTTTGCATTATTGTACATGCACAGCAGCGAAGGTTTAAAGAATATTTTCATTATTATTATCTACAAACATAAAATTTCCATCCTTAGTCCGAACTGTATGTTAATTTTTTAACATTTTTATTATAACGAAATGGTAGCAGATCCAGCAGTAGTCCTAGCAATATTCACACGTAGAGATTGTTAGAGTGTAATATAAAGATGATCTTATTTTTTATAAGATATTGTAATAATGATCATGCAAACAAAACATACGTGGTATGTTTTTTATATATATATTACTCTAATACATATTATAATATTAGTAGTGTAAGTATATATAGATATTATTAAAAAAAGCTTAATAAAATTTATAACTTAAGGCTGAACTGATTCATATTATTAGCTCATCTTAAGGTAAAGTACATATACTATATATATATCAAAATACTAAATAAGTATTTATATTAATTAAAGTATATTAATTGAGTTATGTTGGTGGAGGATTTGAATTTCCGTCTTATTATCGAGTATAGACTAGTGATAAATAGGATATATGTAATATAATAGCTACTAATTTATTCAACCTTGAGTTATATTAATTTTGAACTATTACAGGTCTACCCTATATATATACGTATGATTAATAAAAACCGTAAAGTACCTAAATATAAACTATAGTATAAGGGGTTACTAATACAAATAAGATACAATACTCTAATCTCACTCAAATACTGCCTCCTAGAGGTGCAGGCTCACGACCCGCTCATCTATATACGGAAGAGGGATATCAGCCCGCTTAGCGCACCCTCCGCACCTTCGAGAGTAGACAAAACCTCTCGGTAGTGTAACGCGCTCGAGGGACGCGCTGCCTCCGCCGAAATAACTATTCTCCGCAGCACACCTATGACCACCCACTTTATATATATACCCTAATTAAAACCTTACCGTATCTCATACTCACTACAAGTTACCGTCACACGTCCAGCACGTCACCGCACTATCCGTCGAAACTCAGTCGCCACAGTTCAGCAATCAGTATATATATACTATCCGCTACAGTCTCCCACGCATACGTATCTATCAGCTAATTAATGTGCGTAACTTTCAAACAAAATGTTATTATATATTAAATTATATACTAATATAAGAATCACAGCTTACATAATAAAAATTTTTAATTTTAATTAAATATTATTAATGAAAGAATAGGAATGAATATTTATAATAATTAGATAGAGAATCTATTGTCAAACTGAGAAGTGATGACCCTTTCTGGTGTTCACCCAAATGGGTGAATACCGTCATTTAGGTTGAACTGTATGATACTCATTATTTATCCGTCTCTGCGAAAAAGATTAGGCTGCCTTAAGAGAGTTAAAAAGCAGGTTATGTTGCTTGTACCCGTATATTGGTCTCCTACAGAGATCATCCCAACCAGGGTACGTAATATAAATATTTCGCCTTCTTAAAGTCAGAAGACAGAAACTAGGGAAAGAGGTATAAATATTTTTATGATACACAAGTCAATACAAAATTTCTGAGTCACTATTGAGCTAAGGGAGATTAGTCCTTTATAGGAGTGAGAGTTGAGTGCTGGTAGTTAGTTAATATATTAAGTTATCGCTTGACCATAGCAGTCCTAATTGCTTAAATTAATATTATAAGGTCCTCTTCCATAAAATCCTTACTGTCATCTACCCTTTTACTGAATAATATTTGAGACTCACCATATATAACCTATATATATATATTAACTGTTCACACACCATAAAGAAATAAAGGTCTATTTCGTTCAAGAATATATTAGTAGAATCTACATTAGTAAAGCCTGACCCGGTATAGCCTGCAGAGTCCGATGCTAATGCTACGTATCAGCTTCTGGATAGCTATATAATATATATATTATAAATATATATATATATATATATATATATATATATATTATATTATATAATATATTAATATATTAATATATATACTATATAATTACTATATATATATTAATATATTATATATATATATAATTATATATCATATATTATTATTATATATTAATATATATGTATATATATTAATATATATATAATATATATATTAATATATTAATATATAATATATATATATATATTATATATATATTAATATAATATATATATATATATATATAATATATTATATAATATAAATATATATAATTTAATAATATATATTTATTAAATATATATTAATATTTATCAATATTTATAATTTAAATAACTACCAAATAATATATATTATATATATTAATTAGTACTCACTGTTATTACCAGATAGGTGCGGACGTGGTAACCCAACTCTTTTTATTTAATTTTTCTATACACCCTTAACCACCTCTTTCCGCATCACTCCTCAATCCCTTTATGGAAAAGTAATAATAATATTAATTATCATTGAAATTAATAAATTTATTAATAAATTATGATAAGTCCAAATAAAAACTTCTAAGCCCTTTCAGGGGGAGAATTGCCTTCTCTTTTCGTACGTAAATGAGACTATTATGACCCTAATGATTAAAAGAAGCTCAAAGCTAAACTTATTGTATTGAAGGGCATGCTTAAAGAATTCCTGGTACGTCTAATATCTGCAGATAATGTGAGAAAACTTTTACAATTAATATATTAATGATCAATACTCCTTATCCCTCAATTACATTTATATAATTAGATATGCAGGAGTTGTCCCAGTACTTTGCTTTAGGGGTAAATATCTTTCTATGTAATAGTTACTTTTTTTCCAATGTCTAATAATAAATCATTATTCATAATATAATATAATATATATATTTTATTATATATTAATATTATATAATATATATTAAATATATATAAATTATATATAATTATAATAATTTATATATATAATATATATATATATATATATATAATATAATATATATATTTATATTATATATATTATATTATTTAATATATATAATAATAATATATAATATATATTAATTATATTATGGAATAAGTGTTTCACACAGAATTGATTTAGATATTATCTAGTTTCCTACAAATAGAGTTATAAATATCATAAATTATTAATTTATATTAGTATATTAAGATGATTTAGAATATATATATATTAAATATAGTTATTTTATATTAATATATGTATAGTTACCACTTTAAAGGATATAGGTTTATTAAATGTGCTGTATATGAAACGAACGTTTAATTATAAATAAACTATTATAAGTCTTTAAGACTAAAAAAGAATAATTATTTATAAATCACTTAAAATTAAATAATTTAATTTTATACTAATCTTATGCTAACATAATCCAGATATAGCAAATGAAGTTCAACACTCAAAAGCATGAATGTACAATAATATACACTTGTCTCAGTATGTAATTATTTTGGTCCGGTTCAGAATTGAGAGCGTCGGGAATTCAGGGGGGGGGAAACTTTTTTTTTGATCCGCAAACCGGAAATAAGAATGGGAAATATTGATCCGAGGCTGAATATTTTCCTGCCAACTATGGACGCTGAACTTGCACCGATGACTACCTGCTAGCATCCGCTAGTTCTAGTCACCACTGACCCACTGACACACTATTCTTTGCGTATGTTGACTAAGACATACTCGCGTCATAGTTCTATCGGTTACTAATGCTGTGTTTATCTTATATGTAGGAGTTGTAAAGAATAGCATACTACACAAAACAGCTGCCTTGTTTCATCTTCTGTCTTTCAATTATATATATAATTCCTCTACAGTTAGCACTGAGTATTTTCACAATCACAAATAATAGTATAGAAAGTGATATAGAAAGAAATAGCTTTATAGGTACAGTAATATACAGTAATATTAGTTATACTATTAATAATATAATATATAATAATTAAATATTTTAGTAAAGACCTATATATTAATTATATTAATAATATAATATATATATATAATTATATAAAATTATTTAATTCACATAAATAATATATTTATAACTTTTATATTTTAGTGTATGTTTAAGATTCGGTACTGAGTTCTTATTGATTATTTCATAATCTAAGATTTGAAAGTTTTAAGTGTTAGCAAAGACTGGGTTGAGTTTTCCTTATTGATAATTTAACAGTCACCATGTTTTAATGACTGAGATTATTTATTTTAAAATATTACCAACACTCTTAATATTATTAATAATTAGTAACTATTTTAATTTATGTTAATATTGATTATGCTCTTCCTCATTGTTCATATAAATGTTGAGATAAAACAGTGTAAATTTAAATATAATAATGAAGGAACGAAAAGTTTAACATGGTTTAGAGAGCGCGAGATTATATGTAGACAAGTTGTTCTAAGGATGTTAACATTGATGTGGGGTTCAAGGAAACACTCAATCTCTACCCTCCAAGTCTAGAAAATCAACCTAGAAGACAAAAAGAACTGTCAAAGATATGAGCGCTTCTGAAATCCGTTTATTTGACTCTATCGTTCCTCTTTGGTCTGAAAATTATTTAAGGTTCGATACTCAATATGAGAAGTGAGGTTATCAAAATTTTATATTTATCATTTTAATTAAGTATGAGTAAGAATATTAATTATTTAATATTATTAATAATATACCTATATCTGAGAAGTACCTGGTCCAAGGACAATTATTTTATTCCTTAGATACTAAATAAATATACTCTATTAGTACTGCGAATGTTTAATTATGGGACCTACGATTCTACCACTATCATATCAATCTATAGTTATAACTTTCATCTATGGAAGGAACTTCACTTGTATTTACTAGTGATCTAGCCTACTCTCCACTTATACATATAGTACAATTAACCCTATATTATAGCTCTAGACATGAGTAATTTAGCTCTAGTCTATAGTGAAATCTAGTACAAGATGCTCACAAATAGGTTAGGGAGTAACCAACTATAAAGAGGAAACGAGTAGAATAAAAGATGCTTTTAGGCACCCAACACTTTCTATTTAGTCACCACCTCAGAAAATTTTAAGAACTAGGTCGCGCTAGATTCAACCAATTTTTTCATGTATTTCTGGCTAGGTAACAATTTTTTGTCACTTGGCTTTAATTATTCATTGGCTATGTTATTCACCTAGTGGTGCCATACGCGCTCTCCCATACCTATTCTAAAGGGTCTTAACCTCGACAGATCTCTTTACAGGCAATTTAAAAAATTTTAGGCGACGTCATCAGAGCTATTAGGGCCAGCAGAACGCGACAGGGCATGTAACGTAACCACTCTAACCCCAGAATATATTGAACATAGTATTTAACTTAAATTTTATATGAGCGAATCTAATATAACATGGTAATATTAGTATAGGTTATTAGCGTATTATTTAGGTATTACACCAACTACGGGAGGTAGGTGATTATTATATATATCCAGATCAATTTATTAGGCACTTTTTTTATACCGTAGGGGACCGGAGTTAAATTATTCGATTTACAGAGGTAGCTTCTTTAATTGTGCCAAAGTATTATGAAGTACACTACTAATGATGTATATTTATTTATTAATTTAATACCTCTCTCTGCGGTGTCATTAATCAATTCTCAATAAATTCCATGAAGATAAATAACTTATTATATGTTAGGGTATAGTAGTTATATTATGAATTACTACTTTATACCGAGGTATGACAGATGAGTTTAGTAATTTTTGATCTGGAGATAAAACCTTATGATCTAGATGATAGTAACTATACTTTAGCGGGTGGGGATTTCTTCGTTATCAAGTGGAGGGTATACATTGGTGATGATTTGAGGCATCGATACAAAAAATTTGCTTAAGCGATTCCGATACATTGATAAATTTTAAACAAAAACATTTTAAACGACTGGTTTATGCGAACGAGAGATTTAAAACACTATGGTTTTTTATTCCAATCTCCCTGATGAACTATTCCTTCTGCTTTTTACCATTTTATTTGGCGATTACGATAACGGATACGGATGTATCGCCGATCCCATCATTTTGTGATTATGGATCAGACTTTTTAAAGAAACATTAAAGTTGTTAAAATGTATAGGTTCACGTTATATATATATTATCACTCATATCCGGTTATGCTAGTTGGAGTTTTTTCTATATATGGGGTAGGCGTATATTAGGATTTATATTGACTGCTGGATAAATATTAGTTGGTGTGAGTAGTCATGATAGTGGGTTATATTGTGGATTATAGTAGTACTATTAATGTTTATCTGTTTTTTTATATAATATATATGATATATATATATATTTATATTATAATAGTTTTATATTTATAATGCTTATATCATATTTTGAATATAAAATAAGTAAATCAGATTTATTTGTGTATAAATTCTAGAAATATTATATATAACTATATATATAATATAATATATATATAATAATTATATATATATAAGCTCCTACAATTGTATGTAAGAAAATATGATGAGATACTAAAAAAGATTAGGAAACCTGATTTTTCTCATTCACAGAAATTTCCTTTTTAAAAAAAATATCAACTTTGTTTTATCTGACAGTCTGCCTCTTTTAGGATAATGAATATTACCTATCAAACTGAAAGAGTCTTTCTACTGATGCTGATGATGGTATTGGGGTGCTGTATTTAAAAATGAAAAACTGCAAAACACAAGGAAAATGATGACGTATAGATTCCAGTAAAGACTTTTATTCGGCAAAAATTGAGAAACCTCCATATCCATCGAATCTTCGCTGTAGTCGTGGTAAGGCCAGTTGATATTTCATAATTCAATAAAAGTCATCGGCCCTACTTTCAGAAACTGCATAATCATTCTATTTTGGCTATCTTTTTGGAGGGCCTTTATGAATTAAACCTAGCATTTCTTGGAAACTCCTTTCGTCATTGCACGTCAGTTTTGATTTTTACATCTGATGTATACTGAATCTGATAGCCACGGGTTTATTATCATTTAATATGGATTTGGAACACAGAGGGTCTGGTATTTTAGGTTTGTTTTTGCTATTTATTTGTGCATTTAATTGCAGAAATGAGTGTTGAGATTTTTGATTTGGTTTATTTTGGTAGTTTCTTTGATTAGGTTTTGTGGGTGATTTGTAGATTTTTGACTTGATTTTCTGTGATGTTTGTTGATTGTGGGTGGTGATCGTTTTGTTATTGGTTGGTGTTTTGGATTGTCTTGTGTGTTTGTTTTAGGTATCTGAGTTATAGTTTAGTTTTTATGGCATATGAGGTGCGCGATTTGAGATTTGATGTTGTAAACTACTCTGGGAAACCATTTGAAAACAACCCTTTGAAATGGTTCAGGGAAGTGTTGTCTGACAATACTGACGATTGGGGCCCTCATTTATTATGGGAGAGCGATTAATGGTTTTTTTTTAAGCACTGCTAGAAGAGTAAGGTTGGCAGCAAAGATCAAATAGAAACAATCGGTAGTTTCAAAGTTATATAGTTATATTATTATATATATATATTGATTATATATAATATAGGTATTTTACATTTTAAATTTTGAGTACATAATTATGATTTATTTTTTATTATAGTATATAATTTTTATATTAAGTATTGCTATATTCGGTTTTACAGATGTTATAATATTTAGTGGTTTATGAGTATATGGGTATATATGTTATTTTAACAACTTACAATCTAGCTTGTCCCAGGAAAGGTCAAGCTAAAGGGAACCGATCCGGGTTGCGGGCCGGAATTTTTGCCTTGGTTGGCCTTTGGGCCTTCGGGCTGCTCAGGATTTTTAGCCGGGGCCGGGGCGGGGCCGGGGTTTAGTCTAATTAATTAGAATTAGTGTAAGTCAAAAAAACACATGAAAAGTCCCCTTAAAACTTTAGTGAGTGAATTTGATATATAATTTTTGTCAATTAATTTTTGTATAAGTAATGTCGTAAATTGTAAAGAAGTAGGAATACATTAATTAATTCAATGGTTAAAATTAATAATTATTTTCGAAAGAAATTTTTAGAAAATAATTGATATATATATATATATTATATATATATATATTATATATATATATATATATATATATATATTATTAATATATATAATATATATATATATATTAATATATATATATATATATATGATATAAGTTATTTTGGGTTTTATTTATATATATATATTTATATGACGTTTATATAATATAGTGTTTATGGTGAGTTATGGTTATGTTATTGGGGTAATATATATAAATATGTATGTAGGTATATATATTATATATATATATATAATAGCTATATATAATATTTATATATATAATATTTTTGGAGAAACTATGGAGTTCTGATTGTCGTTAGTGGAATATAGGTTACTTTAGAGAGGAAAGCCTCTTGGATTTCTTTTTTAGTATGTGTTGCTTATACTTTGTACTTCATTTTTTAAATTACTTAAATGTACACAAATTAAAAAACATTGTTAAAGAGTAACACTTTTTTGTTTATAATGAAAATAAATTTAAAAAAAGGAAAGCTAATTTTCGTCCCCGCCACGCGAGACCTCTTCAGGGCTAAGGGACTGGAATTTCTTTCTTAGATTCCTTTCATATTAGTTTCAAGTGTGTTTTGCAGTTGGTCTCTATTTTCTTCATGGTGTTGTTAAAATATTTTGATGATTTTTAGATATTCATTTTTGGTATTTAAAATAATTATTAGATAAGACCCCATTCTTATTTGTTAAGTTTGTGTATACTATTTATAATTTATATCATTAAAAGGTATTATTCTCATGATTTTGCGATGGATCGATGTGATTGAAATATTTTCTGATCATCTTTTATTATGTTGATATTTGCTAAGAAGTGGTTCTGTGTTTTTACGCCTATGACTTGTTTAAAGCTGAATTTATGTTGTCCTTGTGCAGTCATGGTATAGTTAGAATATTTTTTTCTTCTTTGCAAATCTATGAGAATTATCACCACAAAAATATGTTTTAATTGCATAGCTATATGGCAGGTGGATGTTGATATATACGCTATTTGAGGGAGATTTTCTTTCGTTTTGGGGTTTTTGAGTATTTTATAGTTTTTTAAAGAAGATACCTCAATTTGATGGAATGAGAGGTAATAATTTTTTGGTAATATTTTTGTTTTATAACGAATTCTTGCAATCCAACTGGTTCATTGTGTAATTGAGGAATTGGTAAAAATTTTTTCGGGGGAAAGGTGCTATAGTAACTCCTTTTTCTTTTTTGCTTTTTGTTTAAATGCTTTTTATTATGATTCGGAACTTTCAGAAATAGTAAAAGTGATTTTTGAAAATATATTTGTTATGTATTTAGTTTCTTGTGCTTAGAAGAGGGGGGAGAGCATATTACTGAATTTTAATTGGCACGGAGAAATAGAGTGACAGAACAGCTAATTTTTGTGTTTTTTGGGAATGATTAGATAGCCAATGGTATATAGATTTTGGTGCGAATGTTGGTTTTCTATATATATGTAATTGCAAAGTAATGTTATTGCCATTGTGATTATCTATTTAGGAAGGGGAAAGAGTTGTTGGAAGGCATTTCTTTCGTATATTGAACTGAAGGATGAATAGCGTTAATATAGTTTAGGACATCGTTAGGGTGGTGTTGTGAGGGAGGGAGACAAAAAATGTCATCTTAGCATATCTATTCCATAAACTTATTTGTTTATTTAAAGGGTGGGTGTAATATGATAAATTCTGTAAGTTCTTATATAATGATTAGCTGAGTTATGGGAGACGGAGTGGGGGATCCCATACTCAGCCGAAATTTGTTTGTTAATATTTGCCAATTAAAATGAAAAAGTTATTGTTGTAATTCAGAGAGATTGGCCTTCCCGTTTCATATAATAAAACAGCTCATTAATCGAAAAATTTACATTACATAATTATATTCTTTTTTCCAATTTATTTTTAATTTTATTAACAGTTTCAGTACTCGGAAATGAGTATGAGGATCCCCACTGTCTCTCAATACTCAGTAACATTTATTTATTTGTGACACTATAACAGAATTTTGGAATCATATTTTACACTCCCCACCGCCTTATTAAACAATAGTTTTATGAGTTAGAATATGTAGGTGATGACATTTTTTTGTTCCCTCCTCTACAACACCAAACCCTAATAATGTCTTAAACTAATATTAACTCTAAATTCAATCCTTCAGTTCAGTATACGATTGAAATGCCTCTATCCACTATATACCATTCCACCAAACAGCATTTGCATGGAATAACAATCCCTTGCAATTTAAACTATATATAGAAACAACGTTCGCACCAAACTATATGCATTGGCTATCTAATCATTCCCAAAAACACAAAATTAGCTGTTTGCATGTCATCTCACTATTTCTTTCCGTGCATTTTCATAATGCTCTCCATCTTTCTCCTTTTAACTAGCACAATTCAATACTAAAATACATCCACAATATTTCAGGTAATCATTTTAACTATCCCTGAGTTTTTTTCAATTGTTCCCAAAGCATATTATAAACGCTCAATTTTATGGGCGTATTATTTCTATTCAAATCGCTATTTATTCCTACCTTTTTATTTTTCCTTTTTTTACCATTCCCTACAATTAATTACCAATTATCTAATTTTTCGTTTAAGACAATATTACACAAATAGTATTACCCTCATCTCCTACTACGAAATATAACATCACTCTTAAAAAACAGTATATCTCAAACCCTAAAGACAAAGCTAAATCTCCTTCCAATATATAAGCTGTATATATCACATCCCCTGCAATATTTCTTCCGACAGATAACATATATAGGTGAACCCGAGTAGATTTGAACAAAGAAGAACAATAATTCAAACATAACAGTATCGACCTGCTCCAAAGGCAAGATAATAATTCAGCTCGTTAACAATTGTCTTACTAGGTCTGT
>JABUQX010054287.1:0-7500 GCA_015478945.1 Trachelipus rathkii
AAAAGTGAGATGTATGTTATATATACTTATTTAATGTGAGTGGATGTGATTATTAGTAATGATTTATCATAATATATAGTATTACATTTGTTAATGAATATAAATATTGAGAATAGCGTTAATGCCCTATTTGATATTCGAATGTGCCAGCTATTTATACGAACTGGTATATATTTTTCGCATTACTATAACTAGCGATCGTATTATCATCTGATACATATATTATCTTTATATTTATTAGTTATATATATATCTAATAATTATAGCATTGTGTTTATAAGTGTTTATAAACAAAGATTTTCTTTAAGGGAGGATTCTCAGCTAATACTATATCTAAAAATCTCCATTTCATGTAATAATTTGGCATCTAACTGCATCACTTCGGTAAGTTTCTAGAGCTGATTGTGGTACAAGCTCACCGTGCACATTCGTCATATATTATTTCATACTATGTCTATATTATATTATCTTATATGTTATTATAAATTATTAAAGAGAGGATGAGATGAGATGTAGACAGAAGTATCAATAATACATAAAAAAATAGACTTCATATAGTATACAATCAATATAAGGTACATTTCTTTTATATTAACTATATCTGTTATCTTTTAATATTATGATTTATGTATTTTATAATAGTCTATACTCTCTTGGGGTACTTCCCCAGCATCTTCACCACTACATCAATTTTGGACGGGGGCCTTTAAAACCCAATACAGAATTATAACTCTACCCCGTCTAACCTATTGTTTGGCGATTTATACCTAATATAAAGGAAAAACAACAGTTTTTAAATGATAATTTTGAATTCAACCATAAGTCCAAAATATATTTCTGATCTAATTATTTGATTCGTTTTAATTATTATTATTATTATATATATATATATTAATATTATAACTATTATATATATATTAATATATATTATATATATATAGTATATATATATATATATATACTATATATATATATATTATATTATTATTACTATACTACTATATATATATATATTATACTATATATATATATTATATATATATATATATATATATCTATTACATATATATCTAAAAAACTACAATAGCTACAGGAAAAGGAATATCAATATGTTGATATCTACCTCTTTGTCCCTTATAAATAAGGTAAAAAGTTGTTATTGTTTGTCTTGTTTGGGAGGGTAGAAGCAAATATTTTCCTGAATATACATAATAATTATGTAAGCATACTTACAAACTCCGCAATGTAGGGGCTCGAACGACGGGGAAACACAGGGGGGACGTTTTCCAATATCACAGTAGGGGAGGGGTCGGGAGAAAAACCACCGCGACACCCGAATACAATAGCGGGGGTTTCGGAGGACCCTCCCCGGAGGGGGGGAAATAGTAAAACCCCTAGTCCGCCGGAAGGCCGAGAGACCCCGAGTCCTGCCATCGGTGCGGTATATCCTTGGGGTTATTCTTTATTAAAAAAAACAAAATCAAAATTTACGTACAAAGTTATTTATTTACGGAGTAACGTATAATAATTCTCTAATAACTTTCCTATCTGCATATAACTTATAATTATTACAATAATTTTTTTTTTTTTTTTTTGACATTTTGTTTCTCTGGATTAAAATGGATGTAGGTAGATTCAGTTTTTTAGATGCGATTTTTTTTTTATTTATTTATTTTTTTTTTTATTTTATTTTTTTTTTTTTACATTTTTCGCATAATAACAATATATATTTTGACATATCTCACAACTCTCATGTTTTATTACATTGCATTCTTGAGAAAATTACTAAAACAGATTCGTTTCGCTGTATTTTAAAATATCGTTCAGGTTTATCTACGAGTAAGCTACGCGCACGTAGATGGCTGTCTACATTGTTTAGCCTAGAACTAACAAAGTCAATATATTAAAGAATAAGGTTTAAGGGGAGACTTTATTCTTAGAGACCCATTACTTTTTGAAGTCAAAATTCAAAATTTTTCACTATTTTTTTTTTATTACCGTAGAAGTTTAAAATAATTCCTGCCTGAACATCATGGTGTAATTATTTTTAAAAATTCTTAAATATATTTTTAGATACCAGAATTTATCTGGAGGTGTCTGAACTAAAAAATTTCAATTCCAGTAAAAATTGTAATTTCAGGTTGGCTTGGAGGTTATAAAAAAAAGTTTATTTAGATATTAAGAGAAATCTATTTTTACTTTCGATATTACTATACCTCCACATAGCATATCTTCGGATTTATACTCACATGATAAATATAAAAGGAATGAGCCGGATAGACGGCAGAAATACTTGCCGGAGTCAGGTGCTGGAGTGCCAGGTGCTTCAAGGAGCCATATCCTGGGTATTTAAAATTTTTTCAAGAAATAATTTTTTAGATGAAAAACTTATGGTGCTCGATAGAAAAGTACTAAACAATTTTTCAAATATAGTGCAGAAATCCTTAGAATGCGATGGAGCCTGGATCCGGAGCGGAGTCAGAAGCCAGAGCCGGTGTTTGGGACACGGAGCGGAGCCGGAAGCTGAGCCAGAAGTAATAGAAATGTGTTTCAAAAAATATTTTTAGTGAAAAATTATATTGCCAGAAGACGTGCTGAACTATTATATCATAGTGCAGAACTTATGCGGATGTACCGAGAGCAGAACAGGTCAGATAACAATCGGAGGGCCGATGCGGGCGCTCGGATGCTTAGTATGATTTTTTCGGGAACTAATTTTTTTTGTGTAATTATTGTCAGCGATGACGTGCGAAACAAGTGTTCATAATAGTGCAGAAACCTTATGCGGGGATCCGGAGCCGAAGCCGCGAAGTCGTATCCGGAGCCGATCCGGATCCGGATCCTGGTATGAATTTTCTTCAGAAACTATTTTTTTTAGGTGAGAATTTATTAAGAAGCGTGCTATGAACATGTCAAAAATGTGTAGGAACATTACGTCGGATCCGAGAGCGAAGCCAAAGATCTATCCGGCCGTATCCGGAGCGGATCCTGGTATTAAATTTTCTTCAGAAAAATTTTTTTTTAGTGTGAAAAATTTATTTTCAAGAAGACGTGCTGACAAGTTTACAAATATGTAGAAACATATAGGTGGGATAATCGGAGTCCGAACCAAGTCGTATCGAGCACCGTATCCCGGAGCGGATCGCGCTGGTATAATTGTTTTTCGGGAAATATTTTTTGGTGAAAACTTTATTATCAGAAGTGCTGAACAATTTTTCAATAGTGCAGAACCTTAGTGAATCCGGGGGCGGATAATCTGAAGTTCGGAGCAGATCTCGATTCCGACTCCGGTCGCTGGGTAATGAATTTTCTTCGAATATATTTTTTGAGGTGAAAAATTTTATTTACAGAAGACGTGCTGAACAATGTTTCAAATATATATAGTCATAGAAGCATTGTGCGTGGTCCGGAGCATCAATCGTCAGGGTGGTTGCGGATGCGAGTGTGGTACGTCTCTAATATGTTTTTGGTTGAAAAAAGCCCCACCACAATATTGTCGAAGAGTACGTGGCAAATTTTCGAATGTGCTAAAAGCTTAGTCGGAATCCGGAACCCGACAGCTGAAGTCGGAGCCGGATCCGGGATCCGGATCCTGGTATGAATTTTTCTTTCAGAAAATTTTTTTTTAGGTGAAAAAATTTTATTTCAAGAAGACGTGCTGGGCAATGTCAAATATAGTGTAGAAACATTAGTCGATCGGAGCCACAGCCGAAGTCGTATCCGGAGCGTATCCGGAGCCGATGTGGTATTGAATTTTTTTCGGGAAATAATTTTTTGGTGAAAAATTTATTATCAGAAGACGTGCCGAACAATTTTTTCAAATAGGCAGAAAGTCCTGCTTAGTCGGATCTTGGACGCCGAGGCCTGAAGTCAGATGCCTGGATCCGGATTCGGATCGGAATCTGTATGAATTTCTTCAGAAATATTTTTGAGGTGAAGTAATTTTATTTCAAGAAGACTGTGCCTGGAAAATGTTCAAATAGTCTATGAAACATTAGTCGGATCCGGGGCCGACTCTTCTGGGAAATATTTTTTTTTGGTGAAAAATTGTATTGTCAGAAGAGACGTGCTGAACAATTTCAAAATAGTGCAGAAACTTACCGGATCCGAGCGAAGCCGGAAGTCAGATCCGGATCCCGGATCCGGATCCGGATCCTGGGTAATAGAAATTTTCTTCAGAAATATATTTGTTTTAGTGAAAAATTTAATTTCAGAAGAACGTGGCTGAGAATATGTTCAATATAGTGATGAAGTTAGTCGGATCCGGACGCCGAATGCAAAGTCGTATCCGGAACCGTATCCGGAGCCGGATCCTGGGTTGGAATTTTTTTCGGGAAAAACTATTTTTTTGTGAAAAACTTTGTCAGAAGGCGTGCTGAAAATTTCCAACAAATAGTGCGAAGACCGTTAGTCGTATCCGGAGGTCCGAAGCTGAAGTCGGAGCGGAGCCGGAGCTTGGAGCCGGATCCGTATGGATTCTGGTATATGATTTTTCTTCAGAAATATTTTTTGAGATGTAAAAATTTTATTTCACAAGAAGACGTGCTGAACAAATGTGTGAATAGTCTGCACATTTAGTGCGAGAATCCGGAATCCGTATTCGGAGCCGGATCTGTGAGCCTGATTCTGTTATGTGAATTTTTTTTCGGTGAAATGATCTTTTTTGAGTGCTGAAGAAATTAGTATGTGCTCTAATAAAGTAGCGGTGCCGAACAATTTCAAATAGTGCATTAGAAACTATCGTTGATCCGGAGCCGAAGTTCGAAAGTCGATAGCCGGATCCGGATCTGGTATGAATTCTTTCACAGAAATGATTTAAGTGAAAATTTAATAAAGAAGACTTGCTGAAAATTCAAATAGTGTAGAATAACATTAAGTCGTGATCCGGAGTCGTATCCGAGCAGATCCGGAGCCGGATGCTGGGTATGAATTTTTTGGAATATTTTATGTTGGTGAAAGATATTTATTGTCAGAAGACTGGCCGAAGCAAATTTTTAATAGTGTGCAGAAACCTTAGTCCGGATTCGACGAAGCCGAGTCGGTCTGGAGCGCGGATCCTTATAGCGGGATCCTGGGTATGCAATTTTTTTCGAAAAATATTTTTTTTAGGTAAAAATTTTTGCCAGGAGACGTGCTGACAATTTTCAAATAGTGCAGAAACCTAAGTCTGATCCGGAGCCGAAACCAAAGTTAGAAAAAATGACATCGTAGCGGATGCCGATATATCTCACAATGAGATAAGTGAAATATGTTTCAATTTTTATGTTTAGTTTTATGGTGAGAAATAAACATGTCAAAAGACGAAATCATGAATGACAAAAAAGTACATAAACCTTAGTTGATCCGGAGCCGGATCTGAAGCGGAGTCGGAACCGGAGTCGCCTAAATATGAAATTTTCAAAATATTTTTTAGGAGTGAAAAATTGTATTGCCAGAAGACTGCTGAACAATTTTCAAATAATTAGAATCTTAGCCGGAGCCGAAGCGAAGCCGAAGTCGGAGCGAGCCGGAGCGGATCCTTGTAATGAATTTGATTTCATAATATTTTTAGGAGAAAAAATAATTGTCAGTAAGACGTGCTGAATAATCTCTTCAAATAGTGCAAATTCTTAGTTCCGATCGGATCCGGAGTCGGAGCGGGGGCCGAGTAGTATGAATTTTTTTCGAAAATTATTTTTTAATTGAAAAAATTATTACCTTATAAGACGTGCTGATCAATTTTAAAATAGTGCAGAAGCCTTAGTCGGAGCAAGAGCCGGAGCCGGAAGCAGAGCTGGAGTTTTGGCGTAATAAATTTTTTTTTCAAGAAATATTTTTTTAGGTGAAAAATTTACCGCCAGAAGAAGTGTCATCAATTTTCAAATGTAGAAACTTTAGCCGAAGCCGAACAAGAATATTTATATTTTATATATATAATATAATATATAAATAATATATATATATTTATTATAGATATTTATATATTATATATATTATAATACGTATATAATATAGATTATGATATATAAGACACTTATTAAGTAATATTAAAATATTATTATCTATTAGTTTGTTAAGATATCATATAATATATAATAATAATATATATATATATAGGTATTATATAAATAAAATAATTATATGTATAAATATACAATAGTCTAATAAATGAATATCTTCAGAGAGGAGAGGCGGTAAATCTTTTGAAATAGCAATAATTCCTCGAATCGTCATAAAGATGAATCATGAGCGTATTACCTCTCAAGTCTTACCACAGTGAAAGCAACAATTTCATGCTAACACATAAATAAGGATAGCATAATAGCTATTATGTTGATTCACGATTTTATGCAATTTAGAAAATAGTTTTTATAGATTCTCTGAATCGTTATATTTTTTTATAAAAAAATGAATTTAATATTTATTTAATATTCCGCCTCCCAGAGAAGAAGGCAGCTCATCCGATCAACATCTAATATGCTTCGATATCACTGCTTTGAAACTCTGTGCTTATTTAAATCTGACAGGAAAGGTGGTTGGAGAACACCTTGCTGGGGCGTACATGCATGTCTGCTAGGGATTGCTATTGGGTTACAGACTGTACGAAGCGCAAAGTCAAGCTACGCCTGAGCTTGTGGCATAGAATAATGCTACCAACAAGAATTTGCAATAATTAAGACGGAAGAATAAAATTCACTCAGACTCGAACCATACGACAACAGCGACAGATATTGGCGTTAGTGAATATAATCAAGAATGAAGATTTCTCAGAAAAGAGAAGACAAGGAACATTTTTCTAATTTACTGCTCCGATAGTCACTGCTGTTTGAAACTAAGTAACAAGTGTGGCTATTGTAGAATCGCGGGAGAGGTGGTATGACCTGTTGGCTTACATACGCATCTCGCTTGAAGTCGCCTCCCTGTGGGCTTAAACAAGGAGCAGACCAACCAAGGTCAAGGTGAACTCCGAAATGGGCACGACATCTTGTTGCGGCTAATATTTTGCAATATATAGAGATCGAATATATTTCACTCGCGCCAGGACATCGACTTATTCGGAAGACTAGACGTCTCGCAACGTATAAATACTATATGTAACTGGGACGCAATGATACACTTGTCGATCCGCCTTGCCAGAAAAAGATGGCAATAACTAAGGTCAGTAGAATTATTCATTTACATATATATGATTATGCTTCGAAAATGACTGTTTTTTGGAACTCAGTGTACTGTTTTTAAATGGAAGGATACTGGCGAATGGTTGAACCTGCTGGGCTATCATTGCATTTCTGCTTGGAGTTAATCCATCGGCGTTAATCAAGCAGCTAGCACTATAACAAAGTACAAGAAAGAAAGCATACTGTGTGTACATCATGCTCTGTCTCGCACTCACAAAAAAATTTCACGTCGCGCCAGGACTCGAGACCATTGACAACAGCGTCGCCGTAGATCAATGTCCGGAAGCTGTACACTAGTCGATCCGCCGTCCCGAAAAAAGAAGGGCATATCGAGACAGTTTTT
>JABUQX010054288.1:0-15000 GCA_015478945.1 Trachelipus rathkii
ATATATATTAATTAATATATATATATATATATATATAATAGAATATATATATATAAATTAATTATATTATATTATATATAATATATAATAATTTATATTAATATTATATATAATAAATATATATAATTATATATTAAATATATATTAATATAGATATATATATATATATATAGTATATTTTACAGTTAACACCTCCGCTTCATATATATATAGTATATATATATATATAATATATAATCTCAATAATTAATATATATACATAGTAAGAGGCAGACCCTATATCTTAGGATGAGGTTTACTTACAATTTAAAGTCGTAGCAAGACGGAGCCAAGAAAGAATAGCGCTTACACAAAACACGACCGACCAGTGACGAACTTGGATCTTCGCTTAGTTGGCGAGTGCTCTAACCCTGACTACCGGACGGCTATCTATTAAATCCTTAAATCACATTCCTCTTGAACTTTAATACGAGCCGACTCCGTCGAATGCTACGAAGAAAATCTTCTAATAATGTAACATAATATGAGCTCATTAATTTCACAATCCTTTAAGATAAGAGAAAATTGGAAAAAGAAGTACACAGCCAATCAATCCAGCACGAAGAAATCCGATATAAATTTAAATGATATATATATAATATTATTAATAATACTATATATATATAATAATATAACTAATAATTATATATATATATATTATAATAATATATATATATATATAATATATATAGATTATATAATTATATATATATATATATATATATATTTATATATAATAATATATAGATATATTAATATAATAGATCATATATAATATATAATAAGTAATAATTATAATATATAATAATATATATATATAGTAGTATATATATATATTATATATATTAATATTAATATTTATATAAATAATAATTAATCTCAAGGGAGCCGATCATATGGAGTAGATAATGTGAACCAGAAGCTTAGTAAGATATAGTAAGGGCTTTTCAAAAGCTGAATATTATAGTTATAAGGATCTTAATTATACCTATAATATACTAAAATATGATGTTTTCATCTCATATTAGATAATTATTAACAAGGTATTAAAAACATTTCTTACTTACCTACTTGTGAGTAAAACACAGAAATATATATAATATTATATAACGTCGCTAATAATATATGAAACCGAGATTATCCTCCTTATATATGTCTATACAAATTAATATAATCTTGCTCTCTATCTCATTGATTATTCTTATGCAATGCTGCTCACACTCTCCTTTCACGTTATATTAAAGGGGTATGTAAGGAAAGTCTCTATTTTACCTCCTATTCTTTATATTAAATACTCAGCTGATATATCATAGCGATTTACAAAAAGGATCAATTTCTCCTCTATTCAATAGCTCGGTTCTCATTTGACTAGATTACTGCCTACAGTTAAAAATGCACTGATATGTATTTTCCGGCTCGTGCTATTATTACAAACCAATTAGCAAAACCAAGCATGATTACAAAATTTCATACTTCACAATTGATTCGCGGAAACTTTTGTGTCGAGAAAATATTTGTAAAAAAAGTCCTCATAATCTTTTTAATTACTAAAAAAATGGAAGACCATGTAATCAGTATGTGTCCAAAAAGTCA
Source organism: Trachelipus rathkii (assembly GCA_015478945.1). Classification (NCBI taxonomy): domain Eukaryota; kingdom Metazoa; phylum Arthropoda; class Malacostraca; order Isopoda; family Trachelipodidae; genus Trachelipus; species Trachelipus rathkii. The sequence continues at coordinate 1,633 of JABUQX010054288.1, forward strand.
AATATCTTCCAAACCTTATGTATTAAGCAACCACTCTTAATATGATAACCGACAATATTGAGCTACTAAAATCTAGTCTACCAAAGTTATATGACTCTATTGACCTCATTCTCACCCCAATTGCAGGTGTCAGTGTTCATGCCTCTCATTCAAAGGTGTAGCTGTTAGACATGTACCAAGCTCTCTTACTTTCCGAAGCGCTTTATCCGCCAAATAAGATATTAAACCCTCTGCGGTTTAGGAAACTATCAATTCTGATTGGTTAGTTTAATTTAAAACAATAATCAAAAAAAAAAACAGTCACTTTGCAGATTCTTATAACAGTAGGAAAGTTGATTTACCTAAATACACAAAGCCTTCTTTAGCAGCATATGCCTTACAAGTTTTTAACAGGTGCTATACCAGAAAAATACGGCACAAAAAGTTCGTTGGTTACACATTAAGTGACATTATAACTATTTTCTCTACATACTGAGTTTTATCAAGACCGAGAGTCAAGATTTGACCTTGGTATATATATATAATAGACTAGCTTTATATTATATCATATATTATACTCTCAGAGTTCCCTATATATAGCATGAAAAAAAATCCTACAAGATGTACCACTTCTTGTGAAATTTAAATAATACTAAACTATATATCCTGTTAATACTATATATATAATTCCTATATATAATATATTGATATTGATCTACATAATAAACGCATAAAACTTTTAAACCACCCCCTTACTATATACCTATACACACTACATAAATTTTTTAATAATGTACAACCAGTATTATTCTAATATCCGAGTAATGTCCAAAGCAAAAAAATAAGACCACCCACAAACAAAGAAGTGATTATTCTAGCCACACCTAAATATATCATCAAGGAATCCCTGATCTCCAACCCTCCAACCTCAATTAAAACCTCATCTTCTATACCCCTCCATCTCGCATTCTCTCATCTTCTCCTTTCCCATCTTCACTTTCCCTGCTTCCTTCATTTACTCTAATCTATCTATCTTATCTATCTATCTATTCTATCATCTATCCCCTTGAACTATCTTATCTATCTATCTATTCTAATCTATCTATCTATCAATTGTATGTGGTTCGAGTGGGTAATCTAACTCTAATTTTCTAAATTTCTAGTGGTTTCTTTTAGGTTTTTACAAATTGAACATAAATTTACAGAACTTAACTTACTGTAATTATTAACAGTAGTAGTTTCTTTTTCAGCATATGGTTTTCAAGACAATTATAATGGGGATGTTTATAAAAATGATCAAGGGGTTGAAGTTCAATAATAAGTTAACATTTAAAAACAAGCTCAAAAATCCAAGATATAATTTAAGTTTTTTTTATGAAATCTAAGATAAGATATCAAACTAAGACTGGGAATCCTAAACTGATACATTAAGTTATCAACCTAAGACCGGCAATCCAGAATTGGCACATCAAGTTACCAACATAAGACTGGCAACCCAGAATTGGCACATCAAGTTACCAACATAAGACTGGCAACCCAGAATTGGCACCCTGTAAACATGGTAAGTTTACATTAGCCTTTGCATATTATTTTATGAACATTTATTTCAGTTATTTTAATTAATTATTTGATCAATTATTTTTTATATTTTTACAGAGATTTTTAGATTTAGAACTTACCCTGGCAACAAGGGTAATTCCAAGAGGGGTATGAAGTTTACTATAGCCCACAAAGGTAAGAAATAGATCCTATTAGTCATATAACTGTAACAATAATTTTTACATGATTACTTATATATTAAGGTTATTTAAAAGTTTTATTAAATTAATTAATTAACGAATTCTTTTAGTCAGTATTTGATCACTTGGCCTGAATTGGGAAGTGTTGTTTTTAATTCAAATAAAATTCTTATTCAACAGATTATTTTGATCAACTGTTATTTTATTATCAACTGTTATATTTAATATTAATTCATTCATATATTTAATACTCAGAACTAAAAAAAATAGAAACGTTATTGATATCTGTCAATGAGTTAAAGGTTTTCATAACTACAGCCAATAAGGTGAATAATATATATCACAACTTTTTTTTCATTGATATTGTGAACCTCTTTTGGTTCCTTTGGATTGATATTTCTATGGGAAAACATGAAAAACCCATACATTCATCTTAAATAAACTTAATACTAAAACTATAATTTAAATTACCACTGGCATATATTTAATTTCCTCACATCATCCCCTGCTAAGTCTAAACCCCCACCTTCATTTTCTTCATCATGAGAAATTAAAGGCGGAAAGCTCAGAAACGTGGAAAGGTGAAGGACGGAGGGGTACTCGAACCACTAAATATTTATAAATGGGGGATTAACCATGCACAAGGATACCTTTTCGATTCAATAACCAGGGACATTACTAGGGTTGGGGAAAAAAACTTTTTTTCAAATCGTGTTTTTTTCATGAAAAAAACATGTTTTTTTCATGTTTTTTTCGTTTTTTTGTTTTTTCGTTTTTCATTAAATTGTATTTTTAAAAATATAAAGAGGCTAATATGATATTTCACTTGAGTATTTTCATTTTTCAAATATAAGGATACCTGAAATTAAACAAACATTCCAATATGATTTATAAAATAGCAGAACTACCTTTCTCTATATATTTTATCAATCATTTTCTTTACAATTCTACAGCTACGGCTCCATGCATCCAGCCTCCGACAAGCCATCAGCCTTTGTAACGAGCTCCTCACCTTACCTAAATCCATTAAAACCTATGCTATATTTCAAATCTACACATTTCGACTACATCACATCACTAAGATACAACACCTATTCTAATAAACTAAATACCATAGTTATCAAATAAAATGCGAAATATCATATAAAATACCCTCTAATACATACTCAGCACCCTCATGAGTCCTGAAATGACAAAACTCAAAAAGTGACTTGCAAATGCCAAATGAAAATTAATAAAAATATTGAAATTAAAATTATACCAAGATTGTAACAGAAGGAGGATGATGAATGACTAAATTAAATATTTGGCTTGGAATATCAACTTTTGATTCACTAATCAACTAGTCCCCACTCCCCAGACCCCCAGTCACACTGCAGAGTATGACTACGTGCTGTGACTACTGTCCAAAGCTCATTATCACTGGCGTTCATCAGCCGTGCATTCAGCCACATTTAATTTTGATTATGACGATAAGTCTGATATCTCAGTCGGATGAAGTTTGTGCCGTGAGAATTGACAGTGGTGAAGGAACAGGGGCCAGTAACATGACTCTTAAGCTTATCTGCCTTAGCATAATAATCTCTCAGTTTGGCAAATTTTCAGGAATTTCCCTAGTTCTAGATTAATGAGCAATAAAATACTAGGTTTTGCAACGTCTACAGAACAAAAGTTATATTTTATTGCGGAGGGCCTTTGCAACCTTTTATTCCCTTAAAAAGTCACAGTCACACGACTTTTTGCAAGTGGCATTTCTATCTAAATTCTGATTAAATATTATGATAAAAATGTTAGCTGAAAGCTGAAACAGAGTAAGAAAACATTAAATTGAAGCCACAAACAAAATATTATGAATATCAAAAATTCAGAATATAAAATAAAAATATGGAAAACCCATAAAAATTTTGAACACAAACTCAGGGGCTTCCACCTTGTAGAAATTGGAACCAAAAAATGTCCAAATTAGAGTATATTTGATAAAATTTATAATATAATTGTTCAAACATGTAAATTCCACAACTTAATTGAAAACAAATGAATTTATTCACTTGTTTTTTTCAGGCTGTGTTTTTCATGAAAAAACCATTTTTTTCGGAAAAAAACGAGCTTGTTTTTTTCCTTTCCCAACCCTAGACATTACATAGAGAAGAGACTTCTCTGGCAGTCCTCTTTTCTTCATAAATTATATTCATCAATTGGTAGATAATAAATTTTTGTTGTTGCTTGGTCATCCCCCTCCAATTGATCTGATGCATCGCCCATCTTATGCTAGAGCGTAGGGTTACTTGTGCATCAGAAACAGAAGAAGGATCATAACCAAGATTATGTGAACAGAGAAGATTGGAAGGGGGTTCAGTGGATAATAATTAACAGGAGTAGGATTCTATGTTGGATAAGACATGTTACTTTGGGAAAATGACGATGACATATAAGTATTGTTGGTACTAGGGTAACATGGCTGTGCCAAAGAAGGATCAAAAGGAACATTTGCCTCTTGCCCAGAAAAGGGATACTGACTGTAGTCAAGTTACTGGGGATTCAAAGGGTACTTGACAATTGTTCTGAATAGTGGACTCATAACTTTTTACTGTGTCTGGAGTAGTGAATGACGTTGATGGTTGAATGCAAGATTGTATTATTACGTTACTTTCTACACTAACCAGAATGAATAATAAAGGACAAAGAGGTCGAACAGTATTATGACTAATTCTAGGAGGAATTTGACAAGGGTTACATGGATGTGAACGAAATTGTTTTTAAGGAAGTTCAAATAATTTATGATACATATAAATGAAAGATTCCATGAATGTACGGGTTTGGATGCAATCCATTATTTAAAAAAGGAGAATTCAATGATAAAGTAAGTTTATTTAAATATTTTAAACGAGGCATTTTTGTGGATCTATCTTCTGATAAGCAGCACCATTGTAAGAATCAAATATCTTGTTGCCTCGAAGAATGTTCTTATTAGGCCAATCATATTTACAAGTAGCCAGTTCTTCAAAAGTATTAAAACTGAATATAAAGTGATCACGCATCTTCTTGGGATCCAAGATCGGATCATCAGTACAATAATGTTCAAATTTGACACCCTAGTCTGACAATTCTTTTCTTATTAAAAGCATGTAAATCTTGAATAGGAGGTATGAAGAGATAGACTTTGACATTCTGGTTGATCTTTTGTGCCAACTCAGTGATGTGAGTCATCACCTTCGGTATTTCAGATATATCTAATTCAGAGACGGGCTCAAAAACTGTAGTTGTAGCATTGTCTTGATTTCTTATTTCTTTCCTCTTCCAAGCTAGAGTAGTTAAGGACCATATGATTATATATTTAACCTCAGGAGACATCAAAGCTTCTATTCATGCAGGGCAAGCAGAAATTTGACGTCCAGAGCAGAAATTGGCTTTGACGTACAAACCATATTTTGATTTTAGAAAGTTTCTCGTTCCAGAAGATTATTACTTCGGAAGAACCCACTGCCACTAATAAATTCATGGTAATTACCCAGAGGGTTGGTCACCCCCAGATTTTTCAGAAATCACAGGATATTACTCTAAAAAAAATAATACATGAATAGTTGGAAACAAACGAAAATCGTCGCTTTCTTTAGGAAAAAAGTTACATCCTCTCAAAGTTGTTAAAACTCTAATAGGATTTTAATATATATATAAAAAAAAAAAAAAATATATACTATATATATATATATATATATATATATATTATATTATATATATAATTATATATATATATTATATATATACTATATTATATATATATTATAGCTTTTAAATTTCTTACATTTCGGCAGCACAAAAAATAAAAACTAAGTCCAGTCAATATTTTATGGGAAATTAACGATACCATTGCATATTGTAATATTAACATTTGCATTAGTTCGTAATCGATTATTGTAAAATGATATGGACTCAGTTGTTTGCCAATTTGGAGCATTTGCAATTAGATCTAGTGCCGCTTTATTGACTACTTTAGTGCAACAATTACTAAACGCGTCATGTCTCTTATTCTTTACTAATTTTTTTTGAACCCGTCATAGCTTTTTTCATCAAATATTGGCATTTTGACTTTTATTTTAATAAAATCTAGTGCCTTTTCTGATATTTAGTTGGCAACCACTGTAAAACAAAACAAATCCAGATCAAGTAATTCAGTATTGGTTCAAACTTTTGTATTCGTCGGTTATGTTAAGCGTGGAGTTTGTTCAGCGATAAGTTAAAATAAATGTGAGTGATTTGTTTGATATATGCCAAAACCCGATTGCAGATTGCTAGGTTTTTTTTAGCATTCATCTTTATTTTGTACAACATTGTGATAGTATGGGGGTAAGTTTATGAGATATAGTCCAAACAACAGTTGTACGACTGGCTAACTTTTCCGTTCTACGTATAATATTATATATATAAATATACTATATAATATATATATATAATATATATATATATATACTATATATATATAATATCTATATATATATATATCAAATCTATATATATATTACTAAAACAGTATCAGTAAAGATGAAAGTGGTAAATAGGAGACCAATTGATCAGTTAAGTTTAGGGACTACAGGTGACCCGTCAACGAGCCCCCTAAAATGAAGTATTTACCCTTTTTAGGGGCGCTTGAGCCTCGATGGGGGATTCGAGCGAGGGGGGACATATTCAATACCCCGGAGGGGATGGTCGGCAGGAATCCCCCGCGACACCCAAACCGACCAACAGAGGGGTTCCAGAGACCATCCCCGGAGGGGGGATTAGACCCCCCCCCCCGACCCCGTCGTCCACCTAGAGGGCCGAGAGACCCCGGCTCCTGACATCGGCGCGGGGCACTTACACGTGGTATTCGTAGCTGATATCCCCAAAAAAATAATAATCCCAAAATGAGTACTTTGAGACATTTATTACTATACTATATATTATATTATAATATATATATATATATATATATTATATAATATATATCATTATATATATATATTAATATATAATACATTATATATTATATATAATTATATTTATATATATACTTATATATATATATATATATATATTATATATATACTACTATCATAAATGTGTATCCATATTACCAAATATCGATTTTATGTATCGATTAACAAATAGTCAATTTACGATTAATCGAACCCAACAAATATCGAAAATGAACTTCTAAAAAAATTAGTGCTGCTGAAAAGTAACAATTTTACCATAATTTATAAATATATATATATAATACTATATATATACTTTATACTATAATATATATACTATTATATTATATAATTTATATATTATATTATATATTTAAATCAACAGGATATACTCTAAAAAAATAATAATGAAGAAATAGTGAAAATGAAAATCTTTTAGGAAAAAAAGTTAGGCCTATCAATTTTAAAATTTCCCATAGGGCGTTCTTATAAAAAAAAAAAATTAGTGGGCCTCGGTTATCGTTTAAGAGCCATCCTAGGTTTCAGGTTATGATAAACGGTTGTTTATAAATAATCAAATCACGACACGATTTGTGTATACCTAACCAAACTTATCATACCTGAAACGTAGAATGCCGAAATAGAGACCTACAATATAATATTGGAAAAGTATATGGGAGTTCTATCCAACCCAAAACTTTACGCAGGCTGTAACTTTATATCTCTCACTAAGAGAAGCGCCGAATTTATTTCACTATTCCTTCATTCATATAATCTATTTAAAGAAGCTACTATCCTGTGATTTTCATAAAAATTCGGGGTGACAACCCTCTGGGTAACAATTAACATTCATTATATTTAAATAGAAAGAAAAGGAAAAGAAAAATGGTTATGTATAGATTGAATTAAAATTTTGGGTAAGTCAAGCAACATCGGGCTGTGAAATGTATAAAAACAAATTAGTTAAGTTTCTTGTGTATTACCAACCTACCACTTTTTTATTATGATTTAACCTATCTGTGAATTACTTTCTTTCCCAATATATCTAACAGTATAAAATAAATACGCTCCACAGCTACCACAATACCAATACCAAAAATATATTTGATTTTCTATTTTTCTTTTTTTTAATTGTCTTTTGATACACGCACCTTTATAGTGCATATATTTGGCCACCCACTTCCAGACTTCAAGGAACACATCCCCTGTATCCAAGATATATAAAAGCATGCATATACTTGAATATCGACGACGTGCTACCTTGGATATGAGATTTAGAAACGAGAATCCCGATAAATCGAAATTCTTGATTCATTTTATATTTACAATACTGTGGAATCTTAGCGATATTTGTCATCCAGAGTACACGACACATGAAATCATCAAAGGGTTCATCAGCTTCTCATCAATGATGGACAGTGAAACAAACTGAAATATAGATGTTCAGAGGTGTCCAACCCCTGATAACCTTGGCATGTTTCCATAACAACATTATCAGTTCGTGGAAAAATACGAACTAACAATATTTTATTCGGAATATTTTTATTTTTAAGCTTCCAACATTTGGAATAATTTAACTTCCGATAAAAATGTGCGTTTATGCATGATAATCATAATTATCTAATACATAAATTGATAATTAAATTTATGCCTAAAAGCAGCATGGCTTAGCTATAGCAGGGAAGAAATCTATTCTAATTGAGTTTATAGTCATATTTTTATGACCACAATTTTTGTCATTAACTCAAGAATAAAAGTATTCATAGATTAATAGTCAGAGAAGTTATTTCATTTTTTTTTCAACTTCAGTATCTGATCATATTAATAAATATATATCGATTTAATTTTTTTATTTTTTATTTTTTTTTAAACAAAAATTTTTTTTATAGTCTAGAATCATTATTAGGAAAATGTATTTATATACGTTTGTCTATTTCCTAATATTTAAGGATTTAGTGTTAATCTGAAACGATTTAGCATTAGAAATACATAGATATACTAAAAACCAACTATATATACATAAATACTATATACACATATATACAAATATATAACTATATAAAAATATACTAATATATCTAACTAATCAAAACTATACACCTAATAATAACTACTAAAATAAAATACTCATACTATTTAGCATATAAAAACATAAATAAAATATTATAATATTAAATACCATACATAAATGGCATAGGAAAATTCACATAATCTATACACTACTATATATAAAATCATAATACATAATATAATAATCATCAACAGTTAATACATATCATCAGATAAACAGTACAAATAATAACAACAAATAATACCACTATTAAATCATAATAAATATATAAATATAATAAACAATAAACTATAAATACATATATCATACCATATATATTTTAATATAAGGATACTAATATATATTATATAATACTATATAATATATATATATAAGTAAACAATGTTAAGTGTTAAAGAATCAATATATTTATACTATATCGATCTTCCTTTCTAAGGAATATAACATATATGTTTTTCAAATAAATTTGGTGATTTTTGAATATGTTATTCACAAGTGTTTTATATTACTTAAGAGAGATTCACAGATGTTGTCATAAGATAATTATAATGAATCCCTCCAAGACACTTTAAAAAACAGGGTTTACTTTTAAATTGTATTCCATGAATTATGGGCTATGGGCTATTATAGTATACATAGACGGGAGTTTTATATAGTGTTGTGAAGGCAGTAATCACTTTGGGAATGGGTAATTGCCCAGGGAATTTCAACAATCTAAGGGTTTTATTTATTTGTTTGCCTTGTAACTTATATTTCATGGGATGCTTCTGCAATTCTTGTATTAATGTATCTCGGACTTCTAAATGACGATCTACTGAACTATACAAAAACATGGCGAAGCATTTATACAGAGAGTCACCTCCTCCCGCTATTTCAATTTGAAAATAACCATCAGGGATGAAGTCAAGGGGTGAATTCTTTAGTAAGGGCTCTTCTGTGTTTTCATTTATAGGAGACCGGGAAAGGGCATCAACTATTATATTTTTTGTTCCTGAAATGTGTCGGATCTCAAAATCGTACTCATTTAATTCTTACATGGTACGAGCTAATTTTCCATCTACGAGGCTCATATTTTGAAGATATATATAAGGGGCATATGATCTGTAAAGATGATAAATTTCGCTCCGCGAAGGATAGGTCTTAGAGATCTTACAGCCCAACGTAATGCAGTAAGTTCCTTATCGATGACACGGTAATTTCTTAGTGCCCCGTTGAACGTCATCGATATGAAAGCAATGGGTTTTCGTTCTCCTTGTTGAACTTGCAAAAGACAAGCCACCGCACCAATATCTGAAGCATCCACATGCAACTCCATCGGTGACATACTGGGGCTGTAGTCGGGGAATCCTAATAAATAGGGATTAATTAACTGAGGCTTTTTTCAATTCATCAAAAGCCTGTTGGCATTCAGGAGATAATTTTATGGCTTTTCCTCCTGTCTGACAAGAAAGGGGTTTGCTGATCTGGGAAATTTGGGATATGTCTTCGGTAGAAATTAACCATACTCAAAAATTGGGGAAGGTTTTCACAGTAGTAGGAATGGGAAATTCTAGGGCCCCTTTTATATTTTTCTAGAGTGGGAGAATTCCTTTATTGGAAATATGGTGGCCTAAAAATTCCACCTCGGTTCGACACAGACGGGTTTTACTAGATTTTAACTTGTACCCATTTTTTTCTAAGGCTGCGAGAACCTGATCCAAGTGATTAAATGATCTTCCACGGTTTCACTAAGGATGATGATCTCATCCAAGTATACCATCACCTTGGACCAAGGTAACCCAGTCAACGCAAGCATCATATCACATTGGAAGGTAGCTGGGCCGTTTTTCACTCCAAAGGGCATTTTCAAATATTCATATTGGGCAAAGGGGGTAGAGAAAGCAGTTTTCTCGACACTATCTAGTTGATAGTACCCGCGAACCAAGTCTATAGTGAAAAAATAATTATTTCCGTGCATATTGTAAATCATATCAATTAAATTAGGCAAAGGGAAGGAATCCGTTCTTGTGACATTTTTACCGGAAATACAGGGGATGAATAAGGGGACTTGCTAGGACATATAATATCTTGTCCCAACAACTCTCTACACTGCTGCTCTATTTCCTGAGCCAGAGGTCCTTGGAATCTACGTACAGGTAACCTAACAGGACGGGAACTTTCTACTTCAATGGCGTGGCTAATGTTGGTGGCTAAACCCACACCATAGTCACCAAAACTCAGAGCAGCTGATCTTTAAGTAGTACATCATAAAGACGTTGTTTCTGATGTTCGTCGATAGGGATATCGGAGAAATTAAAGTCTTTTAATTTTTCTGGGGTCCAAACTTCAGTACATTTCTCACGTTCAGTGGAAAAGGGACTTACTGTATAAATGTTAACTTGAGGAATTTCCTCTTCTACAAGGGAACATAGGTGACCTATTGTTGTGTTTTTCTAAGATATTATGTTTTCTCAGAAGAATTCAGGAGAGCGACCATACTGGGGGAAGTTAAATCCAGGACTCCAGATATTGGTAAAATTCGATTTTTTGGAATACCCTGGAAACCAACGATATCTAAAGGAGAGGTGGTAAGACATTTTATCTCCATCATTTTACAAGAAAAAGGGGTAATACTAATGGAATGAATATTAACACAGTTAAAGAATGGAAGGGAAAGGCTAAGGTCTTTGGTTATGAATTCTATAGTATTATCTATTCTATGGATTAATTCTCTTGTGGTAAGGTCGGGGAATAAATCGTTATCTTTTAAAGCTTCTAGCTCCTAATACCATCAATTCTGGCATTAAAATTCAGTAGGAATAACTAGAAAATTACAGGTTTTGTTACAAAGCTACTATAGGGAAAGAATAAAGGTACTTCTATATAAGAATAGAGATAAAGCACCTTCAAAAACAGCATATAAACTTATATAGACCTATGAGAGTTTCTTTACATATGATCAACTAAACAGATTAATGTTATTATAATCATTATATATTTTTATTATAATTATTATTAAATATATATATAATATTTATTTATTCAATTTTATTTATATATAATTAAAATACTTCGTTATTATCAACCGTAGAGTAATTACTAATTTATTTTAGCACAACTATATTTGTGCTATTATTACGAAGTTTAGTATCACGTCGTAAAAGGTGGGTTGGTATAATATCTACGAGTGATTTTAGATATTCACCATCACTATCTGAGCAGCTTGCCTGTTATTGCTTAGCGGTTGTTACCTAATAGATTATTGTAGGTTATATTTAAGCATACTATCAATCATTGTCGTTATTTCCTTGCAAAGTAATAGATTGGAAGTTTCTATAGTAATACAGGATTTATTAAAAGTTTTAATAATAATACTCAGATTTTATATATTATGACCTTTTTGCACGAGTTAGAACATTGCGACCCTGTTTACCTCAATTATTATATCGTAAGGCTCGTGGTAGATATATATACCCAGAGCACTTCTACTTGTTACTCCTATCCTATACTCCTTAGATATTGAGTTGATGCAAAAGTTTAATAACTCCTATACACTATTGGGCGTTGTGATGAGACACCTTTTGTTTAATATTCTTTTAGCGGTAGCGAAATCTTATTAGAAGAAAAGTTGATTTAATATGTTTCTTACTATCTAAGTCCTATATATATTACAGACTTATTCTTAGTTTCTTTTTGAATGTTTTGATTTATAGAGTTTATTAAGCCGAGTGTAAGTAATAATAAAAGTCGTAATTATAGAAATTTTTTTGTTATATTAAAATTTTGTATTAAGTATATTTATTAATAGTATAATATTAATATAGCCATAAAGGATGTTTATATTTATTTTAGGTATCATAAGATAACAGGAAGAGAACGAACGAAACCATTTCAGATAAAGAGATTTAGGAGTTAAATATATATAGAAAATGTATTTTATATTATTCATTAACCTAAATTTATATGTAATAAAAAAGGAAAATGATTAATTATTTTTAAAATATAGAATAATTGTAAATAATTTCAACATAAGTTATATTCTATATATCCATATATATCAGAACTGAGATATAAAATTCAGAGGATAAAAGATTAAGTAAATAACGAGTAGTATAACATAAATATCTATGACGTAAAAAGTATGGGAGAGTTAGAATTTGAAAATTGAATTAAAGAAAATTGAAGGGTTCGTTAGATCACATTACGTAGAACAATAATGTCGGAGTGGGATTTAGAAAGTTAGAGAAGTGCAGTGAATATAGATAAAGATTCATTAATGAATTAAGTAGGAATATTATAGTAAGGAGATTTATAAGTACAGTAACCATTAAGAGTGAATAACACCTATAATTTATTCTAATTGACTAAAATTTAAATAAAGAAGAAAGTCGCCATCACCAAATCAATACTAACAACAGCCCTCGATAATTTAGAGGCCTCAGAAAGATTATGAAAGAAATGCATTAGTAATATATAAAGGAAATATTGAATATTGAGTAGGTACTAACGAAACAATACAGTATAAGGAAGGAGGAGCGATGAGTTGCGTAGAAGCAGTTGACACGTGCCTTAATAATAAGTATTAGGTATATATCAATAATGCGTTATTAGGTAATTATGTCAATTTCTATAGCGCCACACGGTATCC
>JABUQX010054288.1:20000-35908 GCA_015478945.1 Trachelipus rathkii
GAAATCTATGAACGTTGGGAAAGCGAGCCGCTTGATGGCTGTCTTTCCCTAGTTTTGCGGGAGTGTGCAACTGAACTGGGACCATCTTCCGTTAACTATATTCTCTATGCATCAATACTAGTACTTTTCCTCAGTGTTGGATGAGCGCATATGTCTAACATTTCCCCGAAGAAAGATAGCAGCTCTTATCCTTATAACTATCGTCATATAGCTCAAATGTTTCCCGTATAAGATCTTTGAAACCCTTCTCAACTCTCATTTCTTAGATAATCTGGAATCTCATCCTCTTTTCCGATCACCATTACTGCTTTCGGCTCTTAAGATCTACTGGTGATATATTTTTTTATCTAACAGATATCTAACCGCCCTTAGGAACTATGGGGAGACTGGGTATGTCAAGTGTCACTACTTTCGAAGTTCAACTCCTTTTGGTTTCTTCCTTTTCTTTGCTTACTTAGGTCTAGCTTCCTTTCAACTTGCTCAATATCGGTTGTTTTGTTGATGGGGGCTTCTTGAACCTTCAGTGTCAATAGTGGTATTCCTCAGAATCCTGGCTTATCTCCTGCTCTATTGTTGCCGTCCATTAATGATGTACTCAGCTGTTCACCTAACTCTATCCATTTATTGCTACGAGGGAAACTTTGTGATAGCGTACCACCTAACCTTTAACGACGCCTCGGTACCACTAGTAGGTGCTGTTGTCTGCGCACGAGTTTTTGGTGTGGATATGGTAACTCTCAGCTAGTATCGCTGCGATAGTGCATTCAACCGTTCTGCACCTGGATCGGTTATTGTGAAATGTCTCTTTCTCCATCTTCTGTTTTACTGTGATTTTACTCTCCCTCATTCAAGCTGCGTCGTGCTCATTATGCGTAATTGTGCGTATTATATGTGAACTTCTGAAGGTGCTAACACGTCCTCTTGATATAGAGCTGTTGCGTGATGGTGTTGACATACTGTAATATAGTATAAGTATATATATTAGTATATATATATATATATATTATATATATATATTATTATATAATATTAATATTTATAATATATATTAATATGATATAATAATATTATAATATTTATATATATATATATATATATATATATTATATATATATATAATATATAGTATATATTAAATATTAGTATATTAATCATTATATATATTTATATATATATATTATATATATATAATAGGTATATATTATATATATTATATATATATATAATATATTATAAATATGTATTATATTAGATATATATATATATTATATATTTACATTATTATATATACATATAATATATATATATTATATACTATAATAATATATAATACATTAATATTAATATATATTAAGTTATATATCATACAATATATATATATAATATATATTATATTATAATATATATATATATAATATATATATTATAATATAATATAATATATAATATATATATATATGTATATAAGTATATTATATTGTTATATACGTTTTTTCGCCTGCTCGTTGTCTGCCGCGTTCTAGCCACCTAGGGCTGCCCTCATATTCTGCCGCCTAGGACATTTGCCTAGTTTTGCCTAGTCGGTTTAAGAGGGCCTGGGCCTTTAACTACTTCTCTGAAAAAAAATTAATCGAAAGTGCATCACGATTGGCTGCCCTCATTTCATTTAAAATTAAGCTACCGTTTTAGACTGTTTTTTAAGACATTGATAGAGTTGTTACAAAGCTTTCCTCTGCCTCAGTTGGTCATAGATAAACTGTGAAAGGAAACACACATGACAGCTGGCCAAGGTATATTTTACCTAGTAAGCGGTCTCTAGATGAGAAGATATTTTTTTCAAGAAATATCTGAAAGATCTAGTTGCGATCAACGTCTTTCTTTTAGAATAAGTGTATTTTGGAATTTACTAAAGTCAAGATAATTTCAAGATTGCTTCCTGGAAATTGTTGACCCTTAATCATGCCAAGAAGGTTGACTTTGGCAATTAGACTAATGTGTCTATGGACAAGAGGTGATTTTCCTCCAAAACTGCATTACAAGCTTTATCAGATCATTAAATACATTGTTGAAGTGTATGCAGTTAGTTGGTTTGAAATAAAAAGAAGCAACAACTTCCATAATCAGCAACTATATATATTCAACTGATCCAGAGGATCAAACAGCAGTCTGAAGAAGTTCAATACGTTGCTTTGAACAACCTAAAGTACAACGCCTTTGCCTTACTACTTGAGAATATGCTGTATTCGATGATGAAATCGGAAGATGTCAATGTTCAGGAAAATTGCATTGAAAAAAATTATATCTATTAGGTAAGATCTTAACACAATTATATGAAAAAAAGTATGTGCTTGTTTTTTTTACATTTTAAAATATTTAAAACTTTCTTTTTTAATTATTTTATTTGAATTTACTAAACATCTCATAAAACAACTATATTTCAATCAGAATTGGAAAACTCGCTACAAAGAGACTTAAGAGTATCCCAATTATCAAACATTGATGCTCAACACTGGTCAGAATTAATCAACTTATCTGAAAACACAATATGAGTAGCCTGCTCTCAAAGAACCGCTTCCTACCCAAAGTTGCTTCGAAGAAAATTCCTGATGGAGAAAGCTGGAGCTGGCCGAATTACTGTCACATCGCAGGGTGGTTGAAAAGGGCTGTAGAAATTGTGCTGAAAGCTTTCCTCACAGTTTTGAGACTAGAGTCAGGCACAACATATTCTTAAGTCAAGACGCCTATCCCGTGAAAATGAGGCCTTCCTTAATCTCTATGGATTTTACGAGGAAAATTATGACTGTCCGGATACTGAAATATATGTGAATTTAAAGTCTGAGAAAGTGTGATTCACTGTGCGTCAATAAAATTCAACACCTTCTGACAATTTCTTTTATAAATAAAGACCAAGTAAATAACTAGAAAAACATTCAAATATCATTTTTTAAATTCAACATCATTTCAAAAAAATTGGAAATCACTAATAGGCAAGTACTTAACAAAGTTATCTTTGTTAACTGCAACATTACAGTTGGGTCGCAAAAATGATAAATATTATATTATTATAAACAAAAGGTACAGTCTGATCCTATTCTAGATAGTTAATAATATATAATATTATATATATTATATATATAATATATTATATATATATATAGTATTATCCAATATATATATATACTATAGATATATATATATAATAATATCAATATATATATTATACTATATGAGATATACCAAATATAAAAGATTTCGTTGTTAATAACACCTTTATTTTAATATAAAAATAGAGATACTTTAGTCGTGCCAGGGCACGCTGACGACGTTCTGACGGCCTGAATGTTCGTTTGGCAGAACTGGCGTCTTCCCTTTGGCTTCAGATATAGCCGATAGGAGAAAGGATACTTTAATTGGATGTACCTTAAGATTTTAAATTAATGATTATACAAAAAAACGAGAATAAATACATTCACGTGGCTGTATAAGAGGTTAGACAATTCTTTACCGTACATAACTAAATATAATAATGTTTATAGATGCTTGTTTATAACAATTCTTTCTCATAATAGCGTTTTTTGCCGCAAAAATGAGTTCTATTCTTATAATTAATAAAGATTATTAAAAGCATATTTTATAGTAGTCCATATTATTTTGAGTATAATATATAATATTAATACTATATATAGTGTAATATACTGATATTTAATATATATATAACTAATATATAATATATATATAGATATAATAATATAGAAATATATTATAATAGATTATATTATAATATATATATATATATATATAATAGTATAATATATAGTTTATATATATATAGTATATATTATTTATATATCTATATATATAATATATATTATATATTATTATATATATAATATATTATATATCTACTATATAGCTATATTATATATATATTAGTATATATATAATATATATATATATATATATATAATAGTATATATAATATCTAATATATATATATATAATAAATATTATATATATAGATCATATATATAATATATATATATATATGATATATAATATATATAATAGTATGATATAGTATATATATATATAATATATTATATTATATTGAGTAAGATAGACTGCTTACACTTGACCGTAGTGTGATGGTATTGGGATGAACAATAACACCCGTTAAGTAATTCAACTCAGTAATTAACTCTTAGTTAATTGGTAAGTTATACAGTATTATAGTAATGAAGTATTTCACTCTTTCGGGCTCGGTTGACCTGTGCGCCCGAGTGTGGTCGGGAAAGAGCGCGTTTGTTGTTCCTGGTTTGGTGAGTATTACTATTACTAAGGACATTTCTCGCGTTTCTTTATTTAGTCATCGTGGCGTGTCTGTCTACACTTTAACTCGGCCATCTGCTAGGGCCCAGTTCAATCGATGCTAATGGCAGAGAGGGAGGTAGAGTGAATATTTACTTAAGGGGGTATTTTATAATAAACTGTATCAACATGCGGTGAGGTTAAGAAGCAGTTATCTTAATTCAATACATTATATCCCTAGTTAATAAGTATTGTCACTCTGTCGTGCTTTGTCTGTTTACCCTACGCCCGATGTGGACGGGAAGAGGCGTTGTGGTTCGTGTTTTGGTGGTGATAGATATTTTCACTTACAGGAACATTTTCTTGCGTCTTCTTTTAGGTGCATCTTTGGTCGTAGTTTGTCAACCTTACGTGGCCTTCCGCTAGGCCAGGTCAATCCAGCAGAGGGAAATTATTTAGGGCATTTTTTTAAATTATATATATTATATATTAATATATATATATATATTCATATTTAATAATATATATTAATATATAATAACTATATATAAATCTATAATATATATATATGAAGTAACATACAAGGAAGGGAAAACTATAGACTTGTGTAGAGAATTGTTTTTAGAAAAGAAAGTTTACGAGTCTATGCGTTGGTACCAAAATGAATGCTGAAAGAAATGTAATAAAAAAAATTTATATAAATTTATATATATTACTTTGAGAGAGCGCGTGATTTGCTTTGTCTGGTATTTTTTGTACGTTTTAGATTCGTGCACATTTGATAATGGGCTTGCGAGAAATTAAAACGAATATTTTTTAACAAAAATAATTTTTGATTGGCAAGAGTCTTCTAAACGGGAGAAGCCTCAGTTTCCCATATTGATTTTGTCAATATCTTTGAAACGGAAGATAATTTCCTATCAAATCGGGAATTGTGAAATTTCTTCATCGTAAGGTTGCTATTTACTTCGTATCTTTAACGTGACGTGAGTTTTTATTGAGTTTGTGACGTCGACAATGAAATCGTAAAATATAGTATATATATTTATATATATAATATGTAATATATATATATATATAGTTATATCTATATATATATAATATATATAAATTATATATAAATATATATACTATATATATATATATAGTTAATATCTATATATTATCTAACACATCGAAGAGGCCGGTGCGATGTTAAACTAGACAACTATAACATCGACAGGAAAATAAAAATAACATTTTTGAATTTAGCAAGCAATTAAAATTAATGAATACCTTAAAGAAAAAAATAATTTTTATTCTAATATTTATTAATAACACCTTAAAAAGTTCATCTTAGATGTCTGACACCAAGTTCAACCTCTCTAGCTCGAAGAAATAACAAAAGTTGAATACTTGCACTAGAAAAAAGGGGGGTAGGGGTTACTGAACTCATAGAGAGGAAATCATGCTATGAAATTCTAATATCACACCAACGATTCTCATACCTCAAAACATGGAGTGACACTAACATTAAGGTGTAATTTCTAATGAAGTAGGACTCATGTTCATTGCCTAGAAGTACTAGAAAAGGGTGGGGTAATAACTCATAAGAGCGGAGACATCCTAACACCTTCTCTAATAGACACAATCGACTCCACGTACCGTATAACATTAGGGGTAAAGACATATTATTTTGGTTGTAATTGCTAGGTATGGTAGGACATGTCGTGCTAGATAAGCGTAGAACTGACTGTGGCCACTGAGAACCCTCAGAATAAGTTCTATCATATGAAAACATAGATGTAAGACACCGATTTGTCTAGATGATTGTTGGTAGCCAGAATTCACTTCTGACTACCTGACGCACCAGCTTCCTTGCTCGGCCCATCTGTTCGCCATTTATTTTTAACATCGCTTCTATTTTATTTAGTCTCTTTATACAATATACCAAATTTCAGCTTCTAATTCATTGTTTGTTTTGGGGGGTGCGGCGACCCCACCCTCCTTGAGCTAGCGGCTTGAATACATTGGATGCCAACAATTTGCACAGTTTAATGAAGATGCCAAAGTTGAAGAGCGATACTAATGTCTGTAAATCCACCTCTTTTGCTAAGGTATGACATTTGGTGTCGTTTTGAAACCAAAATAAATGACACCACGGTGGTATGGGGCTCTGGCGTTCGGTGAAGTCGAAGAATCTCATTTTGTTAGAGCATTCAAGCCCTGTTATGACACCCTCATGAATAGTTTTTTGATGAAGGGTAATCTCTCTACGAAAAAAGCATGTGGTGTGCGCTCTAAAACCGCAACGTGGAAAACGTCGACTCGGCTAATAGCGGCAATGATTCGCGTACTCAGAACATAGTCTAAGTCAATAATGTCTAAGCTTTAAGCAAATGACGCGACTTCGAAACTCTAAAGAAAATGAGTGTTTAAAATCTAATCTAAACTCTTGTTAGGAGTAATCGATTATTCCATCGTAAACCACAAGAATCGATTCAGAAGTGTCCGATTAATGTAATTAATCGATAGCAATAATCGGATATAATTCGTCCATACATGATAATATCGCACTAGAGGGTTAGAAAGGGGGTGGGGGTACTAACTCGTAGAAGAACAACCTGGCACATTCTAATATACACCATAGAATCCTATAGCATATGAACATAGGAAGGACCCAATAATGTGATGTATTCTATGACGTGGGGATATTGTCATGCTAGAAAAGTGGGGTGGGGTAAATAACTTCGTAGAAGGAAGCAATCTAGCACATTCTAATAATACCCAATCGGAATCTCATGACCTTTATAAAAAGGGATAGACATCCAATATCGGGTGTATTCTATGACGTAGGATATCATGCTAAAAGTGCTAGAAAAGGGGGCGGGGGCTAACTCGTAGAAGGAACCATTCTAGCACCTTCTAATAAACACTAATCGACTCCCGTCCCTATACATAGGGGTAGCACAATATCGGCTGTATGTTATCCATAGGTCGGCACGTGCAGAAGCTAGAAACAAGTGCAACTTTTTGCGGTTGTGCGTTTCAGCAATATCCCCAAAGTCTAGGTCCTGCACCGAAAGAGGCCAGGATGTTACGTGAAATAAATCTATAACACTAATAGAAAATAAAAGACATTTATTAATCAGGAGACATTTTTATCCATGTTTTTTTAAAAATGAAAAATAAAATAAGCCTTGAAAAGAATTTAAATTGTTAAAAAATGAATGAATAGCTGTAGCATACGCATTGTTTTTTGGGAAAACCGAGAAAAAAATTTTAGAAAAAAGCCCAGCTCCCCCCTTTCCGGGAAGTACCCGAGAAGCGCGCAAGTGCAAATGTTGAATTTTTTTTTAACTAAAATACCTCACGTGGTAAAACTTAAGATCTGACTAATCGGGCTTTCTCGGCCTATTCCGGGAGGACGTAAGGGGGGGGACTTTCGTCGCCCTTGTCCCTCCGTCGGTCTGAACACCCTATAAAATGATATAAAAGAAATATAATATTTTCTCCAAAGCGTAAATAAATTGGTATTTGGCAACTTTTGTCTCTCGTGAACTAATGCAGGATTTCAAGGTCAATCACAGCGTGCTTAGCATTAACATGACAAAAGAAGTATTCTTTCTTTACCTAAAGTTCACAATAAAATAAAGAAAAATTACAAGCTTCAATCGAACAAAGATCTTATTAAAATAAACAAGTCTATTGTTTAGGTTTGTCCTGTAGACCTTGATTTTTTGTCTAGTTATCAAAAAAATCGGCAGTCCGGGGCCCTACCCCCCCCCCCACACTCCCCCCTCCCACCCCCTCCCCCCACCCCCCTGGCTCTTCCGATGCTGGCATATATATTATATATATAATTATATAATCACTGTCTGAATATATAATATATATACAATAAATATGTGGTGAATATAGTTTGTAAAATATATTATAACTATATATATATATATAGTATATTATACTACCGGCCCTTTTCAATATAAGATAATTTCCATTTTGAATTTTTTTTTTTTTTTTTTTTTTAAATATTTGCTATATTTAATAAAAACCAATGAATTTCAGTTGTAACGGACATGATTCAAAAGATGAAGTATTTTTAAATAATTTTTTAAAATACAATTTTGTTAAATATTGTTTAAAAATGAAATATCCGAAAAGTAGACAATCACATAGCAGAATAATCGATATATGTATTATTACCGATACAGGTATTAAAAATAAATGTAAAAAAAAACAAAAAACAAAAAACAAAATATTAACTATTTTTTTCAGAAATTAGCTTTTCACCTTAGGAAAAAAGTATCAACATTACATTTTTGGAATCGCGTAATAGAGTATACAAATATGAAAAAAAAGAAAAAATAAATAGGGGCTCGAGCGACGGGTGGACAGTATGGGGGAACGTTTCAATACTCGTAGGGGAGGGGGGCGGACTGCCTCATGCGAACGCGACATACAAATACAAAGAGCGGGGTTCTGGAGACCCTCCCGGGGGGGGGGAAATAGTCTTACCCTGTCGTTACCCGTAATTCCCGGGAAGGCCGAGAGACCCCGACTACTGCTATCTTTGCGGTTTAACCAATATTCAATAGTTAAAAAAAAAAAAAATTAAAGTTACGGATCCGTAAAACGTATTGGATTTTATATATTTTTTAATCATGTCCGTTCCCTGAAATTCATTGTTGTATCATATATTTAGCAAATATTATAAAAAAAAAATAAAAAAAAAAATCAAAACTGACCCAAGCGTAAAACAGAAAAGTCATATTATTATAATATTAGCATAATATATTATATATTAATATATATATATATATAATATATATATATATATATATTATAATATATTATATATATATTATATATATATTATATATATATTATATATATATATATTATATATATTATATATATATAAGTATGTATAGTATATTATTATTATATATATACTATATATATGCTGATATGGCGCAAACCAAGAATTAAACCTGCAATCTTATCTCAATAACAAGATCGGTTACAGATAACCTGATGAACCATAATGGAATTCCGGTATGAAATTTGTACGAAAGTTAAAAAAAAAAAATAATTTTTTTTTATTTTTTTATTTTTTAATAATCATCTCTTCCACATAGGTACAAGAATACTAACAACATATATGAATCAGCGTGTGAATTTGTATGAAAAAAAAGGAAAGTTTTTTTTATACTAATAACATATTGGAATGCGAGCATTATTTAAGTTTTTTAGTGGGCTCCGAGCGACGTGGACAGAGGGGGACAAGTCCACCCGTCGTCGCCCGCGGGGGCGAGAGACCCCGACTTTGCATCTTTGCGGTTACCCTGGGGTATGTTCTTAGTTAAAAAAAAAGAAAAAACAATTTTTAACTTCATATTTTTTCATACAAATTTCATACGGCTGATTCTAATATGTTATTAGTTTTTTTGTTCAAATATTTATGGGATATAAAAAAAAAAAATTTAAAACAAGTTAATTTTTTTTTCTTTTTTCCATACAAATTCATACGCTGATTCCATATATTGTTATAGTTTTCTTGTACATATTTCTTAAGTTTGTCGGAAGATAGTGAAATGCGGGTAACTTACTTTAGTTTTCGACCTATTATATATATATATATATTATATAGTATATATATATAAATATATACTGATATATACGTATCAAATATATAATATATATACTTATAATAATAATTTCTTAACGTATATATATATATATATATATATATATATATATACGTAGTATATATATATATATTACTATATATATATACTATATATATATATACTATATTATATTTATATATAATGTACAGGAATAATAGTAGACATGTGGGGTTGATGGCCGGGGTTAGAGAAAAGCCAGAAAGAAAACAATAACTCAGGCAAGAACTTGTAGTGCAAAAATAACACGACAAAATATTGACAAATGCGACTTTAAATTTTTTCAAGAACCTTTATTAATTTCCATTACAATAGGAAAGAACAACGGTGAAGTTGATAAATTTAAGCTTTCACGTTGCCTTTTTCCCATCTTGTTCAACAATATGAAATTATCTCCTAATGGTTTGTATTAGCTCTTCACTTAAGCGACGGGGAAACAATGATATCCGGTGAATATATTCCAATGTTTAATAAACAATGAAGTTATTTTTCTAAAAAGTTGATGTTTTAACCAAATTTAACACGGTTAATTTGTTAAATTTTTTAGATAAATTTATTTTATATGCTTATTTTAAAACAAGTAGCATATGTAGTGCGTTTTTATTTATATAATTGTAATTTTTAATATATATATATAATATATTAAATATAATATATAATAATAAATATTATAGTATAAAAGTATCACTAATAAGTATATTAGTATATATAGTAATATATAATTACTATATATATATATTATTATATATATATAAAATACTATATATATATATAGATAATACAATCAAATATATAATATTGCTGACGCTTTTTTTATAACATGTAATGAATAGGAATTTTTTTTGTTTTTTTAATATTATTTCTGTTTATATGATACCACATATGAATTTAGTGGTAACGACATGATTAAGAAATATCGTATGGGTACCAGTTACCGTGTTTACCGGACGTGACGTTTTATTTTTTTTTAGTTTGTTTTTAACTAAGGAATACCAAAAGGGTATACCGCAAAATCAGGAGTCGGGGTCTCTCGCCTTCCGGGGGAACGACAGGAGGATATTCCCCCCTCTCGGAGGTCTCCGACCCGCGCTCTTGGATATTTTTTGGGTGTCGGCGGATGGTTCCTCCGCCCTCCGCCTACGGGTTGATGGAGAAAGTACCCCCTCTGGTCCCCCGTCGGTCTCGAGTCCCCTCAAAATTTTTATTTATTATTTTTTTTATTCTTTATTTTTATTTTTATTTTTACATATTTGTAATAAACTTTAAACGCTGATTCCCCAAATATGTAATTGGGTTTTTCTGTAAGTTGTCGTACTTTGCTCCCTTTTATTTATGAAGAAATTTTTTTTTATTTATTTATTTTTTTTACATTTTTATAATAAGCTTATACGCTGATTCCAATATATGTATTGGTTTTTCTGTAATGTCGTACTTTTCCGAGATATTTCATTTTTAAAAGACATATATATTTTAACAAAAATTGGGATTTTTTAAAAATATTATAAAAAACTTCGAACTTTGGAATCCGTCGGTTACACGGAAGAATCATGTGTTGGTGATCATATAGTAGCATATATAATAAAAAACAAAAAAAAATTCAAACTGACGTCATTTGTGTAAAACTAGAAAAGGGCCTAATATGGACATATAATATATTATGTTATATATATAAATATATATATAATATATATAATTAATAATATATTTATATAATATTATAAGTATTATAATATATATAATAATTAGGTTAAATATTGCAGGTTAATATACACCTGGCATATTGTCCTAACACGCGACATGCGGTTGTTCAATCCCAAGAGAAGCGCATTAATTTAAAGTTATGCCTGTTTTTTTCTTTAATCTCTTATTGGTAAGCTATATTAGTGCAATATTTAACATCCAAAATATAATGATACGAGGAGATGGGACAGCCTGGACACCTGTGATGTTCGCCTTGAGGGGACCGTGCTATTACTGTTTTGAATAAAAACTTTTCTGTTGAGGATTCTCAGTTGTATAAGCACGGCATAATTGTCCTCATACGCGCAACATCGGTGGTTCAATCCCAGATAAGGCAGTTTATTCTTTACTTTCAATTCTATATATATATTATAAGGTATTATTAGAATATTAGTATACCTATATATATATATATATGATTATATTATAGTATTATTTATATAATTATATGTATACTATATATATATTAATATAATATTATATATAATATATATATAAATGTATATATAATAATCATATAGTTATTATATTATTATTATTATACATCCCCTTTTGTCGCCGCTTGAGCGGGGTAGTGGATCGTAAGTCTCCTCAGTTCACACCCTTCATCTGCCCTCACTCCCTCCCTCACCCATCTATCGCTCGCCAATCCCTACTACTCTTCCCTCCCATCCCTCCCTCCAGCATCTCTTTATTCATCCATTCCACCTCCTCTTGTCTCTCCCTTCTACTCTCCTATCCTCCGCTCGTCCAAACTCTTGTGTACCTACTCTCTGTTGCTCCATTCGTCACTAAATGCCATACCCTCTAAACATTCCTTCTCCGCTCTCCCACAGACCATTCTCCAAATCACATTCCCTCACACCACTATTTCCTAATCTCTATCTCTTCTACCGCCCACTAACCGCTCTCACCGCTTGATCGTCAATTCCAACTTTTTCCTTGGACCTTGGCATTCAGACCCCACAGTTCAATACGCGTACAATAACGCATGGTACACAGATTTTTCTCGAACATATTATTCTTGATTTCTGTGATAGATCCCTCCGCCTTCCATATTTTCTCTCAAAACCACTCAAAGCTCTCATATCCTTCACGTCTATTGCCTATGCTCTAGTTCCTGCCCTTCATCCCTCCCCCTTACTCAATCCTCCCTAATATCGTAAAACCTTACTTCTTCAATCTACACCCCTACTCCAACTCTATCAGCTGACGTCCCTCCGTATCACTCTCCTCCTCCTCAAGCACACATACTTTACTACTTACGCTGTTTATGTTTAAGCCCTTTGTCCACATTCTCATCATACTCTTCATAAATACCTCAGCCTATCCGCTCTGCCACAAAACGGGCGTATCATCCGCAGAAAACGAGTATCATGTGTCACATCCTTCTATCAATTCCATTCATCAATTCCCCCCCTCCCTCCTCCATTCCTCTGCAAACACTCTTCCATGTAAACAGATTGAAAATAGTCAGTGCGCCATTACACACTGCTTATTCCATCCACACATTCCAAACATTTCACTCTCGCCCTCTAAACACTGCTCTACACACATTTCTACTATTCTATAATAGTCCTAATACCTTTCCTACATTTACCCCCACCTGGCATTTTCCAACACCTCCATAGATTCACCCTATTCACTCTGTCATAGTCTTTCTCTAAATCTAAAAACACCTCCAATAACACTTTCCTTTCCTCTTTACTTTCTCCACAGCATCTTATTGTCAAAACTTGATCACTACACTCCTCTTCCTCCTAAATCCTCCTGTTTCTTCCCATTCTCCCTCCGTTAACCTTTACTCATCTCAGATCATGTTATTCTTTCGTACCTTTCCTACATATTAAAGACATATATCCATCTATATATTTCCACATTCACTCCTATCCCTTTCCTTGATACAGGAACCGCTAATAAACCATTCCTCCAATCGCGTGGTACTCACTCACTACCTACAGCATATGTTCATTCCGAATCTATTAACAGCATTACCTCAACACTCTACCGCTGTCGCGACATTTCCATTACTCATACCATATCATCCAGACCTGCGACTTCCCTTTTTGTTCCTTCTTCACAGCGCCACAATTTCCTCCAGTTGTATTTTCATCCTCCCTCCTCCCACTTCATTTCATTCCTACCTCTTTGCATTCTTCCCCCTAGCCACCCCTCATCTCATAGTCGCACTAAAGTAATCCCCTCCACTCTTTCCTCACCCTATCCTCTCCTCCTATCCACTCCATCTTCGTGATCCTTCCCTAATTCTTCTCCCCAACCGTCCTCATCTTCTTCTTTTTTGTAATACTTCTTTCAAAACGATCTTACTTTCCCAGATTCAAATTTTCCGTCACTCTTTACACCAATTCCTCTTTTGCTCTTCTCTTCGCCTCTCCACGTCTTTGGCTTCCAATGCTAATCCATTATATTCTGCCAAATATCTCTCTTCCTATTTCCCACCAGGTTTACATAGGCCTCCTTTTTCCTTTTAACCACATTCACTTCACTCCATCACATTGCACTCCTTTCTTTGCGTGCACCACCCTTTTACTCCACATATGATCACTATCTATGCCTCTTCAATATTGCCATCTCTAAATCTCTTCCACCCCCCCTCCACCTCCCCCTTCGTCCCTGAACATCACTTTCTTCCACTGTTCTGATGTCCAGTGTACATCGCCTCTCACACATTATTCCTCCAATTTTTCCATCTTTATCACTTCCACTTCCTCTTTGTTCTCCCCTCTCTAAACCATATCACTCTCGGTCCTCCACCATCCTGGCAACACAAATTAGTGATCCGGATATTTCCCCCCCCGCCCTCTAATTACAATACATCTTAATAATCTTCTCTATCTCTTCCCATTTACCACAACATATTAGTAACGCTTCCCCTTATCTCACTCTTCATTATACTTATTGATTCTCATTTTTTTTAAACCTACAAACTCTTTTTCTTTCGACAACTACAAACTCTATAACTTTCTTCATTAGCATTCCTCTGCCCACCAAAAGGTCTATTTTATCTTCACCCCTCACCGCTTTCCCATCCCTGCTTCAAATTCTCCCACTAGACAAATTTTATTTCCCTGCCAATACTTTCGGCCAGACACTCATTCAGAGATCCTCCAAAATCTTTCTCCGTCCTCTTCCTCGTTCTCATTCGACTGTCGTATGCACATACAAAGCCCAATTATCCCCCGAATTTCACTTTTACTTCCACATAGATCTAAGAACTCACCTGGTTTACATCAGTCTACC
This sequence comes from Trachelipus rathkii, assembly GCA_015478945.1. Taxonomy (NCBI): domain Eukaryota; kingdom Metazoa; phylum Arthropoda; class Malacostraca; order Isopoda; family Trachelipodidae; genus Trachelipus; species Trachelipus rathkii. Next base: position 34,979 of record JABUQX010054288.1, read on the forward strand.
TTTTCCACATTTCTTTCCTCATAATATTCACCTTTCCTCCCATCTCGTTCACTCCCTGGAAATTAATAGCCTGTATCTCCAAATTTATCCCCTCTTTCCTTTCAACTTAGTTTCTAATCCTAGCACATCCAACCTTTTTTCCTCAAACATCTAACTACTTCCCCTCTTTCAAAATCCTCGTTATAGCCCTCTCAACTTTCATACACTCCACCTGAGAATTCTACACCTCCTCCCATTCCTATTTCTATAGATAACTCACTCAGGCTGACTGTTATGGAACCCCCACCCTTGTAATTCCGCAACACCAGGGCTACACCCGCTCACCAACCCACCATATCCCTAAAAATATAAAAGTATAAAGAAAGATAAAAGGTTAATTACTTTAAAAGACGTCCCAAAATGCACTTCCAATATAAAAGGTTAATGAAATATACCAGGTAAAAATATAAAGGTTATACGCCTACTACTATTAATTTATATTTCTCCACCCATGCCTCCCCTCTCCCTACTCCTCCCTTCTTTCCTCTTTAAATATTATTATTACTAAATTTTATTCCATTAAAAAAAAACTTTATTAATCTTTAATTCTTTATCTTTGGCTTTTTCAAATATATAAAAGTCGCTTATACTTATTTTAAATATAAAAAGATCTATATACTTCTTAAACTAACATTTAAACCTTACAACTTCTTAAATGTCGCTATTGCCTACTATATTAGTTTATTTTAAATTTTGTTTTTTATAAGAAAGTTGATTCCTTTTTATGTTTCAAAACGTAAAAATAAATACGCACAAGTGCACCTTAAATTTTTGCTTTACGCATATAAAGAATGAACAGCGAAAATAACAAGCTAATACAGAACGTTTCACTTCATGCTTTTTTATTTTATATCAGTACTTCTATATGTGTTATAAAGTATAATTATACAT
>JABUQX010054289.1:0-40640 GCA_015478945.1 Trachelipus rathkii
TTAAAGATTTTGACTTCAGGCTGTGGGGGTCATTATTACAAGTATATGCAACATTCTCAGTTATTGTTATTTGGGTACGAGATTATAAGCAGATGCAAGACTATGTTAAATAACCCATTATTCTCTGATTTACAGTCATCCAAAAATGGTCAAAATAGAAAACTACTTCGGTCACCATTTTGGGGCCCTAGGTGACTATGTAGAAAGATAGTGATGACAATGAAATTCACTCAGCATATATAACGATATATAAACTTCAATTTGTGCCTAGTTATTTCAACAGAATTCAATTGAATTTCAAAGCTAAGCACAATAATAATAAAATAACAACAGACTTTATACTTATCTAGAGATAAATAGATCCCAAATCCAAGAAGCATTTGAGTCGAATTTACGTAAATATACTGTACTGTATCAAAGCTAAGCACAATAATAATAAAATAACAACAAAGACTTTACAATCACCTTGAGATAAACTGATCCAAAATCTAAGAAGCATTTAAGGTCAATTTACGTAATATGGTGAGCTGAAAGAAATGAATGATTACTAATATGTTTATAATTTATAGATTACTCACCATATATGATGCTGGAAATTCTGGGAGAATATTATGCTATCTAGCCCTCTCTAAGACCTGGTCGAATCGTACACCCCAACAAACGAGCCATGAATAATCTTATATATTCTTCTCGTTCTCGAACCTGTGACGAATCAACACCAGTGCAGAGCGTACAGTACTGGAAGGCCCTAGTTTGTGACCAATCCCACCTTTGAGCAATGATAAACTGAATAGCCAAAAATTCTAAGACGGTAAGTCAATTTCCAGAGGCAGCACGGTATATATATTAAATTAGGATATTTTAGAATAAGCATGTAATATATATTATAATAATGATAAGTTACTTAAATGTATATAATTTATAAAGTATATAATAATAATTACATACACCATTAATATATATATGAGCTGATATATAATCTTAAATAAAATAAATATTATGCTATATTCTTAAGCCCTCTCTATAAGACCTAGTTAGAATCATATATCAATAATTTTTAAATAAAATTCATACCCAGGTTAAATTTTAAATAAATTGATAACAATTAAAAAAATTTATGTTTAAAATAAGTTGAAAATGAGAGAAAAAGAACTTAATATTAACCTCGTAGCCCTAACCGATCGTTGGGTTGGCACGCCACTTACAGAACAATTCAATGCGCGATGAATCTTGAAAATACATATTAACAGTCGGCAGAGAAGCGCAGCGGAAATTCAAAAAAAGTATAGGAGACAAAGTGATGAAGAACACAGAACAAGACGAAAGATATAATGATGGACTGAGAAGAGCGAAGCGGTAGTGAAATAAAAGCTAAAGAGAAGAAATAGTCTAATTAACTGGAGATGAGATGCTAGATCTGACGAGAAGCAGAGTTGAGTACTTGAAGAGTGAACGACCTCACATGATGAGCGAAAGGAGCACGAATGAGTCAAGTGAGATTATGTATATCTCTGCTCTCTCTCTCTCTCCTCTCGTACTCTCTCTCTCTCTCTCACTCTCTCTCTCTCTTCTCTCCCTCTCTCTACGTATCTGCATCCTCTCTGCATGACGTATAGACTCGGATGAGACGAGTAGAGCGTGACACTCTCTCTCTCTCTCTCGTCTCGTCATAGTTGAAAGGGGATCGTGTACTCTCTCTCTCTCTTCTCTCTCCCTGCATCCTCTCCACTGCAATGCTCGACTGCTCCTCCTCTCTCTCTCTCTCGATCGTCATGAGAGCATGACTCTCTCGCACATCTCCTCTCTCTGCTCTACTCCTCTCACTCTCTGACGTCTCTCTCTCTCATGCTCTGACAGAGAGTAGAGAGAGAGAGATCGAGATCAGAAGAACTCTCCCTCCTCTCTCCTCCTCTCCTCTCTCGTCTCTCCGATCCTTCCCTCCGGTCTCGCCCGTTCTCTCTCATCTCTCTCTCTCTCCCTCGCTCTCTCGTCTCTCTCCTCTCTCTCTCTCTCTCGTCCTCTCTCTCTCCTCTCTTCTCTCTCTCCTCTTCTCCTCTCCTCTCTCTCTCTCTCCTGCTCTTCCATCTCTCTCTGCAATTTATATGTAGGATAAGATTTATGTACAATTAGTCTCAGCAGGTAAAATTATATAGTATATATATATAAAATAATAAGTAATAGTATATAATGGAAGAGAAATGACCCTCAAGATATAGTATAATAATTATAATATATATAATATATATATATATAATATTAATATATATATAATATTATATTAATATATACTCTGCCCCTGCCCACCTTAATTGGAGGGCACACTGCTTCCAGGAAACCGGCTGCCGCCACTGGGTGATTCCACAGCGAAGAAAGAAGATTATAGAGAATCGCGCTCGGGGGCCGTCGACAGGCAGGAGCACCCCAGAAGGAGTCTCTATCTATTTGTTCTTGAATTTGACATTCTGGTGCAAGTCGGAGGGTACATTGTCAAATTTGAATCTTAATTTATTGCATGAGTTTTGTGTATCCTGATCTCCCTCGGGCGAGTCCATTTGCCTCTTGCTGGAACAGCGTTCTTCAGTAGTTGGAAGTTTTGGGGAGGGTGGATTTAAAAATTATATTGTCCTTTAGTATGTGTCGGTTAGATGGTAATATGGATTGTGTGTGAGTCCATGACCTAATTGAGGGCCCGGAGAAATTACGTTTAAAGTGTTTGTATTTTATTAGTAGTAATATATATAATATATATATATATATATTATATATATATATATATATATATATATATATATAAATATAATATAGATATAATATATATATATAATATATTTATATATAATATATTATATATATAATATATATAAATATATTAACGAAAGGATTATAATAAATAGAGTTTGGAAGTTGCTTGGTAATAAAAAAAAATGAGTTTATGTAAACATGAATTGAATTGATAACGTAGAAGCATAAATAATACCCTTTATATAGTAAGGAGATAAAGGAACTGTAAGAAAATTGTAGGAAATTAGTTTATAATTTAATTTAATTAAGATATATGCTGTAATTTTTAGTCGAACTTAAGTGCAGTCGCAGTACTGAAGGGACTATTGGTAAGAACAAGGTGTGGTTTAGAGTGGTATAGAATGTGTGATCAAAATCTTTTACAAATGAAACAAATATTGAAAAAAAATTTTGTGGACTTTGAAGTGAAGAATATTAAATTGTATTTTAGGTTTTATGGATTTGGCACTAAGCGCATATAGAATAGGGAAACTCCTATAACAGTGTTGTATATATGTTTCGGTGGTAGGGCTTCTGAATGGAAAATAAAATTAAGTTATGACGATATTGATGATTAGGAAATAAAATGTCAGAAATATGAATTTTCATGAAAATAGCGGAGTAGACAGGGTTGTGTTATGTCTCCTTGGTTATTAAAGGTTATGAAAAATTCAGTGGACGCGTAGAATAATGGAATATAATGAGTCCCTACCATATATAATGCGGATGTGACGGAATTTGTTTGTGTTTGTTGAATATCTGGAAGATTTTGAAGATTGGCAGGGTGGGTGGTAAAAGAAGGTGTTGAAGTTTTTCGTGTGACGCAGTAAGTTTTAGTGTGAGTGAGCGACAGTCCTCAGTGTAATGGTATATAATTAATATACAAGTTGTCTGAGTAAATAATAATTAGGATATGTTGGATTGAGAAAGAATGAAGCTGCGTACAAAGCGTAGAAGGCATTCTACTGGAAGTGGCTGGGGTCAAACTGAATCGTGATTGAAAATTTAATGGGACTAAGTCTTGACGTGCCTCTAGGGTCTAACATTGAGGATGAAAATTGTTAAACTGTGTTATTTATTAGTATAGTGAACTATGCGTCTGGAATAAGAAGTATAGAATCAAAATTCAATGTTTCAGTTGACGATGAAATACAAATTTGGTAGAAGAATAATTATTTAAAATAGGAATGAACGTATTAGAGAGTTGTGCTTTGTGAAAAAAGGTCGCTGCCGGGTAATAGAAATAAAGAAAAATATGTTGAAGATGTTTTTTAATTGATAGAAATAAATGATAGCGGTTAGGTAGAGCTGGATGTATAGTGCGAGTTGTGGTGAGACCAAGAAAAAAAAGTGGATTTGATCATTAAACGAATGGTCTGAAGAGAGAAATGTGAGTTTTTTTCGAGGCAGAGGAATAAAGAGGGGCATAATAGGATGCTGAATGGTGGCGGTTTTGTGAGGATATGTTTTGGCCCACCTGGGCCAAAGGGATGAACCTTTACACTGACTATTCTTACCATCAGTGTGAGGGTCAGTCGGCGTCCCGTGAAGCTCTAGGGTATTTTTTTTTATTAGAAATATTATTCTCAATAATTTAATGTGTGACAGAGGGCTAAGGCTGGGCTTTTCTTTTCAACTTGTGACTTCTTTCTACTGCCTTTTCTTTGCGTTTCATGTAACCGCACCTTACCCCCAGCTTGGAAAAAGAGGAAAATGAAGAAAAATAGAATATATAAATAATATAATATATATATAATATATATATATATATATATAATTATATAATTAAAATATATATAATATATATATATATATAATATATATAAATATATATATATATAATATATATAATAATATAATAGTTAGAAATGTCAAGCGTCAAATGTACAGTTATCAATAACCGTATATCATTAGAAGTAAAGATACCAACCCTGGATTATTAAGCGTAAGACCACTGATGAATAAAAGTTATTAATATGAACTTGACAATCTCTAAGCCTGGTCTAGGCCTGTGGCAAAAACCCTGTTTAAACGATCTGCGTCCTAAACCCTTTCAAACCCTAGTACCAATATGATTAATTCAAAACCCGTTCAAACCCGTTGCCTAGAAAGAGAAAAATCTTTAAAAATAATAATGTTTCCTTCATAATCTTCCTCCTCATCATTAAGTTCATTATTCACACAAATCCCTCCCCCCTTTAAAATTAAAAAGATAAATCTATTATTTTTAAAACACAAATATAAAAAATAAGTCTATTCTGACAAAAACACAAAATCCCACCTTAAATTTTAGGTCATTTACTATTATACAGTTTAAAATCCAAGCGGGTTAAAGTGACCAAAAATACCACTTAAATATACAAATAAATGCTGTTTTAGTAATTTTGAAAATCAAATTATTAGTGTCACTTGGAGTGAGAATGTGACTTATGTGATGGCGCTGAAGGCTGCATGTCAAAAATCTCTTACAGTGCCCCCCAATACATCACATTGGTCTCTTCCATGACTGGTTGCAAAGAATGCCACGCCAACCAAAAAAAGACCAAAAGTCGATCTTTGTGGTAATATAGTTTGGAAGAAACTTTGCAAATTGCACTCTATATTATTGTTGGAAGTTTCTTTTAACAAAAATCTAACATCTTTGAATGAAGCATGAATGGCAAAGGTTGTCGTGCCTCAAAACCCAATCTGAGATGACGCATAGTCAAACATCCTAGACTCGCCTCAATCTTGAAATAAAAAACTACAAACCGAACTTTCTTTAATTTACAGAACTGGACAGTGTCTTGAATAACAAAACTATAGTTCTCAGCAGTCAAGAAGGATGAGCACTTCACCTGTTGACAAATTTTCCTTCAGCTCACAGATATTTTGCCTGAGCTTAGGCTATAATGTGGTGCTCTCAGAGATTATCAAAAGCATCACAAAAGGCTTTATCTATGAATTTCTGAGTAAACAACCTTACCCATTTCACTTCCAACTGTTTAAACAATATTTCATCATTCAATTCAGTCTTCTGATTTTTTTTTTAAAAAAAATTTGAAATATGTCTCTAAAACATCATTCCAAGGGCAGTCATCATAGATCTGCAACATGCAGTCTCTGCTATCAGTGCTACACACCATATTTTCAAGTATATCCTTACGTGTTTCAGTCCCAGGAAAAGCTGCTATCATGAGTTTGACATTCTGGTACATCTGACAAACACATACTGATTGCATACCAGAGACAGTTACTACCTTCACGAAGTGGGACGTTGTTAAGGAGAGTATGGGAATTACGTGGAGGGCATTTAGAAGGAGATCCCAGCGATAATTTGGGGGATTATTCTGACCACCCTCGAAAAAAAACAGCAAGGAAAATGAAAATAATGTAAATAATTAAAATAAAAAAAAGATAATTCTAATAAAACGATATATAGAATAAATAAATAAATAAAAAAAAAACAGAAAAACCTAACCGATTTTCTTCTTAATTGGATGACATGCTCATAACTGAGTTCAGAAAATCACGGCCAATCCTTGAAGTCTGTAAGAAGTTTGCCTCCGATTTTGCCGCCTCAGTGTGAAACAAAAGAATGTCAGAAGAAAAGAGGAAAGACGGTAGACTTATTTGTCGTCACACGGTGATTTGTACGATGGGAGGAATAAATGAAAGAGGGTGAAATACAACGATTATTTGGTATAGGATTATATGTACAGAAAACGGGAGATAGTGAGTTATCTCACAATTGAGTAGATTCAATCTACAGTTTATACTTTCGGTTTAAAAACTGAATTAGAGATATTAGTGATCTTCACAGCAACACATCTTTCTTACCGGGACACATTCTTGTGAATTCATCATTCTGATAATGAGCAAATATCCTCTGACAAGAGCCAATTCTTCTTAGCTGGTAGGTACATCAGCTAGTATGCCATTGTTTTCCTTAAATTTCCTGGCACGCTTTACTAAGTAAATGCTGACACTAAATTCCTACCCATTCTTTCAGGTGCTAAAGTAAAGGTTTCAAGGTCTGGAACTTTAGTGTAGTGGCTTCATCAATGATCAGCAGACTCTGTAAAAAAAAAAATGCATTATACCCAACCAATAAATCAACGATGACTGATTACTATATTATATTCTACAGAACCAAATGCAAATATGGAGAGTTTAAGCTTTTGGTTTTTGGTTTGGATATGAGCTTCTCGATTAGAGCCTGAAAGTTTAACAGAAATAAGACAGCTGCCTTTCCAAAATAAGCTGTAATTTTGAAAGATTTAACATTAAGGAGAAAGGGTCAGCATATAATACTTCCGTAGACTGATTAACGTGTCAGATATACCTTTTTCAATATGAAAGCACTCTTTATTATTTATATTATATATATATATATATATATATATATATATATATATATATATATATATATATATATATATATATATATATATATATATATATATATATTATATATAGAGATATATAGTATTCTTTAAATAAAAAAAGTATAATGTGTTAATTTCAGCGACGCTTTGAAAACTGTTCATTATAAATTGTCTCCTGTGAGAAAAGACCCAAATTTCAGCTACTTTTTCTATCTTTGAAAGCTCAATTCTGTAATAACGGGGAAAGTGTAAAAAAAAATCCACATGAGAGTCTCTCTCTCTTCTCTCCTCCTCCTCCTACCTTCCCTCCCTCCCTCCCCCCCTCTCCTCCTCCCCTCCCGCTTCTCCCTCCCTCCCTCCCTTCTCCTCCCTCCTCCCTGGGTCCCTCCCCTCCCTCCCTCCCTCCCTCCCTTCCCTCCCTCCCTCCCTCTCCCTCCCCTCCCCCCCCTCCCTCCCCTCTCCTCTCTCCATTCCTATCTTTCGATTGGACTCCTTTACACTTTCCCATCATGACAGAATTGAGATTTAAATTGCCACAAACTAAATCCTATTTTCAACAAATAAACATATATATATATATATATATATAATTGTCTGTAATATATAAATTATTAAATATTTGTTATCTAAAAAATTACATTTACCGAACATTATTATTGTCAAAGATAATTTATTTGCTTTATCGTTACATTTCAGGAATAAAATATATTATATATATATATATATATATATATATAAATATATATAATATATATATACATATATATATATAATTATATATATATATATATAATATATATATATATATATATATAAAGTGTGCTTTCATCTTGAAAAAGGTATATCTGACACGTTAATCAGTCTACGGAAGTATTATATGCTGACCCTTTCTCAGTTCACAGGAAGCATATTACAAGTAAGTGACACTTATGGTTTTTTCAAAAGCTAATATATATTTTTAAAACATGAAGCTTTAATCATTGAATGTGCTTTTCAGTGTCTCAGTAATATGAACTTGGGTTAGGCAAGAGCTCTCCAGTTTTTCATTTTGTTCTGTAGAACATAATATGGTAATGAGTCATCGTTGATTTATTGGTTGGGTATAATGCGTTTTTTTTGTTTTGTTTTTTTTATATTTAGAATCTCTGCTGATCATTCATAGGGTTGCCTCAAGTGGCAGTAAGAAAATAGTTTCTTACTTTAGCACCTGAGAGAATGGGTAGGAATTTAGTGTCAGCATTTACTTTGTAAAGCGTGCCAGGAAATTTAAGGAAAACAATGGCATACTAGCTGATGTACCTTCCAGCTAAGAAGAATTGGATATTTGTCAGAGGATATTTGCTCATTATCAGAATGATGAATTCACAAGAATGTGTCCCGGTAAGAAAGATGTGTTGCTGTGAAGATCACTAATATCTCTAATTCAGTTTTTAAACCGAAAGTATAAACTGTAGATTGAATCTACTCAATTGTGAGATAACTCACTATCTCCCGTTTTCTGTACATATAATCCTATACCAAATAATCGTTGTATTTCACCCTCTTTCATTTATTCCTCCCATTGTTTAAATCACCGTTTCCCTACATCTTGGTTACAAGATTCGACTAGGTATTTCTGAATATCTTTAAATTTACTCGGACGGAGACAACGGACCGGATGATCTGGTCCTTCCAATACTCTTCGATAGATTAAAGCTTAGCTTTACCCCTATCCGGAACTTCAGTTATGCAGATGTCCATCCAATTAAGAAGACAACTCGGTTAGTTTTCTGTTTTTTTTTTTGTATTTATTTATTATTCTATCATATCGTTATTGGAAATTATTTTAATTATTACATTATTTCATTTCCTGCTGTTTCGAGGGTGGTCAGAATAATCCCCCAAATTATCGCTGGGATCTCCTTCTAAATGCCCTCCACGTAATTCCCATACTCTCCTTAACAACGTCCCACTTCGTGAAGGTAGTAACTGCCTTTGGTATGCAATCAGTATGTGTTTGTCAGATGTACCAGAATGTCAAACTCATGATAGCAGCTTTTCCTGGGACTGAAACACGTAAGGATATACTTGAAAATATGGTGTGTAGCACTGATAGCAGAGACTGCATGTTGCAGATCTATGATGACTGCCCTTGGAATGATGTTTTAGAGACATATTTCAAATTTTTTTTTTAAAAAATCAGAAGACTGAATTGAATGATGAAATATTGTTTAAACAGTTGGAAGTGAAATGGGTAAGGTTGTTTACTCAGAAATTCATAGATAAAGCCTTTTGTGATGCTTTTGATAATCTCTGAGAGCACCACATTATAGCCTAAGCTCAGGCAAAATATCTGTGAGCTGAAGGAAAATTTGTCAACAGGTGAAGTGCTCATCCTTCTTGACTGCTGAGAACTATAGTTTTGCTATTCAAGACACTGTGCAGGGTTTTCACTGGAACAATGCCCAAGCCACCCTTCACCCATTTGTAGTTTATTTCAAAGATTGAGGCGAGCTAGGATCGTTGAGCCTATGCGTCATCTCAGATTGTTTGAGGCACGACACCTTTGCCATTCATGCCTTCATCTCAAAGATGTTAGATTTTGTTAAAAAGAAACTTCCAACAATATCAAGAGTGCCAAATTGCCAAAGTTTCTCAAACTTATATCACCACAAAGACGACTTTGGTCTTTTGGCAGTGGCATTTCTTTGCCACCAGTCATGGCAAGAGACCAATGTGATTGTATTGGGGGCACTGTAAAGAGACTTTTTGAACATGCAAGCCTTCAGGCCATCACATAAGTCACATTCTCACTCCAAGTGACACTGTAATAATTTGAAGTTTTCAAATTACTAAAAGCATTTATCGTATATTTAAGTGGGTAATTTGTCCACCTTAACCCCGCTTGGATTTTCCACCTGTATAATAGTAAGTAGACTAAATTTAAGGTGGGATTTGTGTTTTAGGTAAATAGACTTATTTTAAGTTGGGATTTGTGTTTTAGATAAGTAGACTTCATTTAAAGGAAGGGGGGGGGGATTTGTGTGAATAATGAACTTAATTTTTAATGTAGTTAATATGAAGGAATCCTTAATTTTTTTAAAATCATAACCGAAGTTTGACAATGACTAAAATAGATGCTTCTAGATATAGAGCAATACACATAAGTGGTGCATCGCCAACTTAGTCATTAACGATCGACATTAAACCAAATCAGAGTACAACATTTAACTCGATGTACGTTCAGTTTAGTCGCAACATTTGATCACGCCACTACCTTATCCGTTGTGCAACGAGTGTATGAGCACCAATTGAGCCTCATGTGTGCAAAATTTTTGCTTATGCCTTTGTGTATGATTAAGAAAGTTTCGTTTAAATCACTACTTGCTTGGTCTACGTTTCATATATTTTATGTAATATAAAGTTTATATATATAGTACACTATATATATAAATCCATTCTTATTTTTTATGATTTTTTAACAAACTTTTCATTTTAAAGGTGTGAGACCATATTTCGTTTTAGGGTTCAGTCACATTAACCTCATTGGATAACCTTATCTACCTTAAAAGCAGCATATGTGAGAAACTATATGGTGTTTCATACTCTAACCATCATGTAAAATAATAATAAAAACGTGTTGAATAAATTATAAAATATACTCGGATATCACACTTCATTGTGGAAAATTTTCAAGGTAGGTACCTGATACATACAACTTCAATTGGCGTCGAATATTAACAATCGCACACTGGTCTATATCCCCCTTGCTCCACTATCAGAATCGAGAACAAATGTCTATACACAGCCATCTCTGTCGACTATTCTTCAATAGCATAGTGCTCACAAATTTTTAAAATACAATAATAATAACAATTTGAGTTAACAATCAGGAAAACCTACTGCAATCATTCACACATATGTTACTATATAGATAAATGATATTCTGGCATTCTTCATCCTTCCTCTTTCTGTTCGCACAACCGCACTCCGTCGGCTTTTCTTCTAACTCACATGATGCTCTTGTCATATGAAGACTTCTTATCTCCTTATCCATCTCCTCCTTTTCTTACACTCAGTCCTAGCAGCTGTGCATTCATCCTTGAAAACTACCATACGTGCTCCGTCATAGAGGCTCATTATCTCCCTTACCTACTCTCATTCGTCGCTGCCTCTAATCTCCTATTTTTCCAACCAAAGTCACTCGAATATCAAAGGTGTGAACTCTATCAAAGCTCATTTTATAGCTTTCATGACTAAACTACCAGGTTCTTACACTTCACAAATCGAGGCAGTTGACTGATAATTAACACTTAATTGCTCACTTCTGATTCGAATCATAAGCCACTAAAAATCTTTATCGCCGTACCAACCCTAATTAACCTTCTACTAGCCTCAAAGTGGCAACCGGATCCAGAAATTCCAGAACTGTCTCCAATCCCTATTAGCTACCACCTTCAAGCTACACATCATTGAAATAATTGTAGTTTACAATTAAGACCTATCATGAAAACTTTGTTTATTTACTTCAAGAGAAGACACCAAATTTTCAACATCTATGACGCTTTTCGAGCTTGTTTTTTTTGTGTGTGCGAAAGGAGCTGATTAGTACTAGTACACTCGGTTTGATAGAACACTGAACCCATCCAACTCTTCTGTTACGACTCGTCTACTCGTTACTCAATTGTGAATGTAGTTACGCGTACCACCGTCCCGAACGCGCCTCTTCCTATAAACCACCTCAATGCCTTATCCTCATGAACTCTTTTTAAAGTTAAAAATGTGTATGTGTCTGTGTGCGTGTGTGTGTGTTGTGTTGTTGTAGTGTGATGTGTGTGCTGTGTGTATGTGAGTGTTAGTGTGTATGTGTGGTGTGTGTGTTTGTAGTGTGTGTGCTGTGTGTGTCGGTGGTGTGTGTTGTAGTGGTGTTGTGTGCGTTATGGGTGGCATCATGTCACGTATCGGCACTACGAGTCTGGGCCTGTAACGACTTCCTATTTAGTCGCGCAATAATTGATAATTCGAGGATACGGTGTTAAGGCTCATGCCTTGAGGCGCCTGTGTGTCGTATAGTCATTGTCTGCGGCTATGGTAGTGTTGACAGTGTCTTGTGTCACATAATGCCCAATCTGGGTCGCGTAAACGGCACTGCCGTAGCCGTACGTCGCGCGCGCACGAGAGTGAGAGTCGAGATAATCCGTGTATTTATTTGCAATGTTTTGTGTATGTGCCGCTTATTGGTTGGTTGGGTTAATTGTTGACCATGTTGAGTAAAGCTGCATCGGATGAACGTGTATACGAGCTCAATCACGTGCCGTAAGATTACTTCTCTTCGAAAACGCGGATTTAAATCGATAACAAGCTTATAGAAATAATATATCCCCAGGAACTCTTTCATGAGTAGAAAAGCCGTCTTCCCATAGATTCCAGTGGGAGATTAAGACTAGTCAAAGCCTGGCTTGTCTGAAATCAGCTTAAGATTATGCTGTAAGCCGACTTAAAGGTCGGATATATATGTATAAACGCGCATCACGGATGCTGTCATCCTCGCTTCCTACTAGAAGGCGTAATATGATATATAATATACATGTATTGGATAAGTAAAATGAGTACACGATAGTACTATGACAGCTATAATAGATATTATGTTGCGTAATACTAAATAAATTATATATGTATATATATACCTAATATTGACCTTGAATGGGTGGTTATACTATATAATAACGCACTCCTATACTATATATACGATATAATATAACAACATATTGTCTATATAATATAGCATTATATAATAACAAAGTTTCCATATTAATATATAACTTAACTTTAATATTACTAATGTAGCGTAATATTAGTTAAACTATATAATAGTTTAGATAATAATATTTTATTTATGTTCCAAATATATATATTCTCTTCCTAGGAAAAAAACATAAAAAACAGAGCTTATAGATGTCCTTTCACATACAAAGAGCTACAGCTTTTACAGAATATGGGAAAACGTCAAAAACTGGGTTTTGAAGGTTTAAGTAAATTTATGTTTTTTGAGTTCTGCCACTGTCAAAGCAATATATACGAAGATGTTTTGTAACTGTAAGTGTACATTTAATAATGAATAATTATAAAACTAAAAGTTATTTTTCTTTTGATTTTCTATGATTTTTTTTCTTAAATTGGAACATGCATATAATATCTTTTGAAGAAATGAAAGTATTTTTTGAAAAATATAAAGTTAAGAAAAAAAAAAGAAATATTAACCAATTAAATATAATGCATATATTTAATAAAAAATTTAGTCTTTTTTTTTTAAAACACCAAATTTTATACAATTTTAATAAATTAAGGATTTTCAGTCTTCATAATATGACGTATCGAGAATATATTAAATGAAGCCCATATAGTCCTTTCTAACCCAGACAATATTCTAGATCACTTTTAACATTTCGGTTAGGTAATTTGTAGATTAGTATTAAAATGAACCATAATTGTATTCATGTCTAATTGTTAACGATTGTATTATCATATAACAATATATATTCTATATTCTACTATATGATAATAACAAAAAACTTCAGTATTTTTAACTCTAATTTGTTTTTTATTAAATAAAAAAACGGTTTCTTCAATATTTGAACTTTTCTTTCCTCAATGCTTCTCTGTTAAACTTATTTCTCCTTTTTTTGAAATTTTTTATTAAAATACGTTTTCTTTGTTTTTTTTTTCGATTATATACATTTAAAAAAGATCATTTCCTTTTTAAATCCCCTTTCTCCTTATGAATTTTCTTTAAAAAACACTTCTTAAATTATATTTACACCTTTCTGATGTCACACTCCGAGACACATATTTCTCAGTTCTAGAGACCTTTTACAACTTATTGGTCTTTTCTTTCAACAGAGTTTTTTTTTACTCTAATCTTTTTTAACACTAGTCTTATCTTTTGAATCAATTTGTTAAATTATGTATTATTTATTTTATGCCTTGTTAATTTAAGAATCCATTTATAGTAAACCAAATTGTATAAAATTATATAGGACATTTTACTTTAGATATTCTATTTTATTTTAAGTTCTTAAAATTTTTTTTAATTTCTTTCTAAAATCTCACTTTTATTATAATATAGGTAATGCTTAAAACGCTATATCCATTTATTTAAAATCATTTTTTTTAATAATCTTTTTCGCTCTCAAATTTCCTCTCTTTAAGAGAGTGTACTTAATTTCTTTATACTTTATATACTCTTAACTATTCCTTTAAGCACATTGTTAATCTTTATATATAATTTTTTCAGATCTTTTCCTTTTTAAATTTATTACATCTCTTAATGAAAAAAAGCCTCTTTATTAATATTATTTTTTACAAACTTTTTACTCTTAATAATGTCTTAATACTATCTAAATATTCTTTTATCTCATTCTTATGGAAACATTTTATACATTGAAAAATACTTTAAGAAACTGATTCTCCCACAATAGAAAAAGTATACTTAGTTTAGAATCTATTTTTGAAAACTTCTTCTTTGGGTCTATCGTGTTGTTTTTTAAACTCATCAATTATCCATTTAAACCTTTACATTAATTTCTTGAAAGACGGTTTTTCATTTTAATCTTCTTTAACCTGTTAATTTTCGTTTTAAATATAGAATTAATTCAAAACATATTCATGTCAGTTTGAAACCGTTGCTATTTTAAAATTTCTTTTCTAAATATTTTCTAAATAACTCATTTGTTAGCTTAAATGCTTTTCTCTTTCCTAATAATCTTTTATCTTTTAATATCTTTTAAAATATTTTTATCCCTTTTCTTAAAACGTGTTAATTTCTTTAAACCTTTTACCTTCATCTTGTTTATCCTTTTTTCTTTTAATACCGTTAAAGTTTGCTTCTAATCTTGCATATAAAATTTTGAGAAATTGATCTGGAAACTCTTCTTCTGATTTGAAAAATCGAAGAAAACTCTAGAAGAAAAACTCGGCATGCTCGAACATACATACTGACCGAGGAATACCCAAAGTCATTTACTAGAGAGAATATGATAAAAAGGACTGAATTAAAGTTGAAAAGAAAATTATTGTTCCGAAATCCGATTCCGTTGTGTGTGTTATGTCATCGAGTTATTATTCGATACTGACTGATCCGATTTTGATTATGTATCGATGATAAGGGAATGTGATAAGGCTTTATATCTACCTTTCTTATCAACGTCAAGGGGGTGATTGTACAAATACGGTCTTGTACATAGCTACTAGCATCTCACCGGACCGATTTAACATGATTCAACTTTTCGTACGAGGTCAACGTCGTCCACCGTTGTCTATGCGAGTATTAAGGCCGTTGCATATACGCATTCGTAGGTGAAACAAATGTATAATAGATGTATATTTTCAAATGTGTCAAATCTGCTGTATTAAAAACAGCGACAATCATCACAGTCTAGTATAAGTATGGAAATTCCTCTACTAGAGTGAACACTCACGAGTAATTACAACCCGCAACCACTAAATTTAGTCGCCATAGACAAACCGCTAACATTTTGTACCAACTTTTTCTACTTTTATATATTCGTCGTGTATGGTAGAATAACTAGTCTTTTGAAAAATATCATGCGCACAGAATTTAAATTTTATGAGATTTTCACATTACTTGAACGATATCTCATGTGTTCTATACATTTGCGCCACTAGTACCAATCAAGCCCCTAATTGATATTCAACCAAAGAAAGAGCATCGAAAATTCCAACTCTTCTTCATGATAACTTCGCAGTGTGACAGCAGAGTTTCCATTTAAATACAACTTGCTCAGAATGATTCAAGAGGAGATTGCAACAACAATTCTTAGAATTATTTACATAAACATCACGTCTATAAGTGTAATACCGCTAGAATGGTGCGAGACTATAATAGAGCGTTAATTCAGCGATCCGGTATTAACTATTATAGTAATACAAGAGAAAATATAGATATATTATAGTCTGATCGAGCCTACAAGGGCTATATTGAGACGGGTTTGCCTCTGCAAATTCTTATTGGCATTCAATCACAATGTCGTAATCAGAAAAAAGCAGCACAAACTCTCTCATTTAGAAGACATATTTAATGTACAATTAGATCAGACTAAGATATTATGGCATTTAGACATTGATCAGATTACTACTGACGCCACTTTATCGAGAATAATGCACTATAACCATGAAGCGGCGCAAATTAACAAAGCTTCTAAACTTTAAACATTTTAGAATATTAACAAAACTAATTCGAGGAATACGTCCAATAATATTTATTCAGGCCATATAGGATCGTCATTGCTATAGGCCGCCGCCAAATATTACCAAGAAACTATATCAATGAGCAATAATTCAACTACTGACTTTATATCTATTAATTTGATTACACAAATTGGTAAAATCAAAGAAATTCAACAAATTCTACAGAATAGCCTATATGTTACTATAATATGTGTGGTATATAATAATCATGTATCATTAACTACAACTATAATAAGACAAACTTCAAGTCCTATATATGTAAGCCGGTTGGCCTATATCCTTCAATATTATCACTTCATTATATTGTAACTTGAATTATTGATTCGGTATGTAGTGTGTAAAAATTAACCTATACACTTAATTATTAAAACGATATTGTAATGTTGAGAGTTTCGTGTATTTTCGCGTCATTTATATAATTTATAAAATGTTGATTTTTTTACAGCTTAATTTAGCTTAGAAATTAGGGGAGAGAAAGAGGATTATATATATATTTTTGAGATAAATATATAGAACAGATAGACTGGGAAAAAGCATGTTTAAAAATATTTTCTAAAAGTGACAGTCATAAACTTATAGAATTCTAATTAAGCTGACTGCCGTAAGTTAAAAAAAATGTATTTTCACGAATAAGAATAGATCAAGGAATCGTTAATATTACTTGTCGTGTATGAGAATAACAGCCTAAACATAGTAAATTTTATGTTGTTTGGCACTCGACTTATCGAGAAGTGAGTACCCTAAAGCATGCGTAAGAGATTCGATTTCAACATAGTCGACATATCAGCTATAAAACATCTAAGATTATGGAGATCAGATTTATAGAATTCTGTGTAGTGAAACCTAGGTACCCACCTAAGAAATATTGAAAGGAGTTATTTACTAACATATCCGGTTTATATTGAAAGCTCAATAATTAAGCCTTTCAAGAATCTAGTTTTTACTCTGCACATCAAAATTCAGAGTTGGGTGCTTATTCACAGTAAGCAGCCATACACGTCTTGATATATTACTGATATACATTTATCTGTATTCTGTTGACGTTTTGGCATTTGAGTGATAAGAAAAGAATGACACAATTAGACCATAGTTTAGCGTATCGCTGTATTTCGTATTTATTCAATTTCCATTACTGCTCTTGAAATATAAAGTTTTTTTCTTTTTGTAATAGAACAAAATGCTCGTGTTTTACATTTTTGGGACAGTAACTATCAAAAGCCGTATAACCATTCATTAAGGCCTCTTCAAATCCGACCGCAATCAAAACTTGCACAGCACAAGCCCTATATCATAATGCGGCACAACATTCACCACTTACCACTCAAGTATTACCAGCTATATATTGGTATCACACTTCCACATAGCCAACTTCTAAGCTTATGTCAAGACATCTAATAATTAATAAGGAAAGATAACATTCAACAAGCATGATGATGTCATCATCTGTTAATAGAAGTATGTTCGATTGAACTCTGCGAGAATATAATACGAATATTTAGCTCTTAAAAACTATTGAGTATAATGATCCGACTGTGCACCATCAATGCATTTAAATAGTGACTGGCATCGCTCAGTACGGTGTTATGACATTTGACCGGCTGCTGATCAAGGTTATTATACGATTAATATAGAGTATAGATATATATCTTATATTAGTATATAAGTATATACGCCTATATTAATATAGATGTATATAACTATATAAGGAATATATGCTGTTACTCACTATTGTACTGTAGTATACGATATAATCATACTTATATGTCTAGATATTATTATACTACTATTTAGTAGTATATTATATTATAGTAGTATATATTTAAAGTTATCTAATATATAATTTATAAAGTGATCAGTAACAATATATTGTATCATGATACGGGTATAAAAAAGTAAATATAACTATCTAATCTTATATATATCATACTATATATAGATACAGTACGATTATACTAGCTAATAATAATATTATATATATTGATAATATGATAATAATTATTAGTTTTATAGAATTATATCTTATATATACCTATAATATATAATAAGTATATGATATATAGGTACAGGTTTATAATCCTTATTAGAAACTAATTTTTACCAGTCACTATTATATCTTGTTAACACGTAGTATATTATATATATATAATATCAATAGTATAATTAATATATATATAATACTAGATATATATAACTACTAGCTATGTGTATTTGTGTCAAAAAATTATCTATACTTATTTAATTTGTTTAATTATACTATACAATAATAATATTTACAGCGTATATAGAGCTTAAGAGGTAGACTACGGATGGATATAGTTATAAAGTATGAAGCGCAACTAAGATTATTATATTTTTTGATACGAGAATGGATGCGTCTGTTTTTTAACAATTTTATAAATCTATAATTTTTTATAAAATAGTTATTCTTTTACTTTTGTATATTGTTTAGTTTCTAGAAATTGGTATAAACAAACACCCAATGTTGAAGAATATCTTGAATAATTTGTAAAAGACTAATTAATAGAGTATTAAATATTAAGGAGTTAAAAAAATATTCATACCTTTTTGAAAATAAATTATGTGTCAAAACCTATCCGTACCCAATCTACAGCAATTAATTTGTACCTCTATCTTTCAAATATTTATTCTATTCTTGGTACATAGTATTGCGTACTACAGAGTTTAAGTGCCAATGAATAAAATCAAATCTAATCTTTTCGTCATATACTAAGTCATAGTGAGGAATTAACTATAGTATGTTTAATAAAACTTTTATATACCAACTTTTAGTATTGGAGTGATTTCAATGTTAAGACTTTAGAAATATCCAGGGAAACTCATGCTATGTGGATTCCTTTCACAAAGTCCCGCTGACGGCCCCAGTTTTCCTAAATGATCCCAGACTAGGACACGCTGATTCTCCCATCGACTTTCCCCTTGTACTTGTCATGTAACCAACTATTGTCAAACAGTCCAATGACCATTTGTCTCGTTACATACAATTTACCAATAATTTTTAAACATATGACAAAATTCAGAGGGACCAAATTAGAGAATATAACACCTCTCGAAGGAAATCGAAAATAACCCTACTACATTGAACACAGAACGAAAATGATAATTGACGTTAAAATATAAGTAAAATTAAGCTAGCATTAAATGATGATAAAGGTAATCATTAGATAGTCATGAGAGAAAATCTAATAGAGGAGAGTCTCTCGTTGAGACACATGTGAAAAGCGAGCATATCAACAATAACTACACCAGCGCGACAGACGAAGCTCCAACGTAAGGAGAGAAGGAATAACATATAAACAATCAAATCACATTTAAATTAAATAATTAAATAAAAATAGATATTGAAATACGTTATTTTATAATCAATAACAAATATAAAAAAATCATAGAAAAAGATAAAAGTTAAAAAGAAAATAAAGACATCAAAAAATTTAGTGCAGTGGTTATAATCTTTCTCCATAATATATCAAATAATGTTTAACTTTATTATTTCTTAAACACACTGATTGATTATGTATAAAATTTAAGACTTTCAGGCTACTCACTAATCGGGCTCTACTTTCCACGATTCAGTCCGCTTGGTACTGGAGGCATAACTAATTTTCCTAGACATTCTTTACCTCAAGATTCACTTCCTCTTCCAGCCGGTTCACGTCTCTGATAATCAGATTCTGTCATCTCCGGCTCTACTATCGCGGTTGGATCAGATCAGTCCGATCTCGCATACTCGCACTTCGATCTCTTGAGGACTCATCTCTCTCTCATCGAAATACATCGATCACCTCACGTCGTCTCGGTGTCGGTACATTAAGCGGCGTATACTTCGTCGTTAAAATTTTCTAGATCTGTGCCTATTACTTGTTTTCGCTTTAGATCGCTCATCTAAGCCGCCGCTAGCGTCGCACGATAGTATCCTCATATAGATATAGAGTATATAGATCTACGACTCGTCTCACATATACTAGACTATATACTCACCTAGACTCACGTTTGACAGCATATACATATTACGCCTTAAGATATATAAACTGCATTCGCGTCCGATATAATAGATTACGATCAAAGATATATCGCTCCTTCTCGTGGGAGAAGCGAGTATAGTGATACTCTGTCTCGTTAAATAGGTCTCTTGTGCCATAACATCAGACATCCATACTATTGATCGGGTGAGAGTATCGGTAACGTATCCAAACGCTTCCTCACGACGACGCTATCATTCCGACTCTCATACATACGATTCATGCTTCGCTTGTTTATTCCAGCTTGCTGAGTCATATCTCGTCAGCTTAGTTTACTGAGTTCTGAGCTATACCCATCTGCCCCTACTCGCATCTCGGTCTCTCCAGAGTCAGGCTATCCTTGCTTCATTCCTTACCTCAGTTCTCATCCTCAGAATCCGATTCTTCGCTCTCTCATCTTCTCTCTCCTCAGGTCCATTTATAATCAGAAGCAATTCGTCTCTCCTTGTCGCTCCCTCGTTATAAAGTTGACCGAGAATATATATTATTATCTTCTCCGGCTCATGTCATTCATGCTCTCCCACGATGTTTTTCCATTCTGAGTATATACTCGTCATACTCGTGACTTATCTCCATGTGTTGCAACGTAGTGCAGGTATCCGAGTCTATGATAAGCTTTGTTAATACTATTGTTTTTTATTTAAAACGTTGAAGGATAGCAGATCCGGGTTTTTGCCAGTCGTGAATGTACTCCTTTTGGAAGTCTCACCGTCAGAGGCATTATTTTATCAAATCCGTCCGACCATACAATGTTGCTTTTG
The DNA here is from genome assembly GCA_015478945.1 of Trachelipus rathkii. Classification (NCBI taxonomy): domain Eukaryota; kingdom Metazoa; phylum Arthropoda; class Malacostraca; order Isopoda; family Trachelipodidae; genus Trachelipus; species Trachelipus rathkii. The sequence continues at coordinate 21,193 of JABUQX010054289.1, forward strand.
CAGTATGCCCAATTGCGACGGGAAAAGCGTTATTTAGAGGGATAATATGTGGCTGCCATATTAGTATATAATAAGTGAGGGCATAGAACTGATGTTCTGCTAACGCTAACTATTTCTGTGCTATTCGACGATTGTCGGATAGTCGTCATATTATGGATTGGACTATTTCGAAAGAGTACTAACGGTCACGAGCTGAGTTATATATTTATTATATATTAAATATATTTACATAGAGATTACAAGAATATAAACTAGTAATACGATCCTAAAGTTATAAGAATGTTCATAGCTCTTTCTTCCGTGCCCGATTTCTATGTTACTGGTCAAGTATTGGTAAAGCAACTAGTATCAGAGGGATCCCTACACCATCTTCATATGATTCTATACGGACAATCTGAGATGTCTCCTTAATGTCGTAACATATTTATATATTATATATACGAGCGAGTCATATTAATCTAATACTTCTCTCAGTCACCTCGACTCTCATTATATCGCTCTCTACTCCTCCTTCGGACGTCGATTGGATCTCGGACATCTTCACTCAAATCAGTCTGCGGTCTCTCTTCTCGGTCATACCTCATCTCAACAAGCCGTCGTGGAGAAATATTTAGTGAAACCAATAATATACGGATCGATTTTCTATATATATAACAACTGGTATGGCTGGTGGCGGGTTCCATCGGAGACTATCTCGACTGTATGTGGTATGGGAGAGCACCGGTTAAGGAGAGGAATAATCATTTTTCACCACGTCAATTATTCTCAGCTACCAATGACGTTACTGGCGAGATGTACTCAATCCTACTTCTTCGCGCATAACTGACTAACATCCCCTCAATTTCCTGGAATCTCGACTGTCTCGTTAAGGCATAGACCTTTTTAAATAAATTCTGAATATAACTTAATATTATCTTACATCATAATATTATATTATATATAGTTACCTACGGTATCATACTATAATATATATGTTATCATATTGGCTAATAATTTATATATATTACTGTAGGATTAGGTATCAAATTATAACTATCATTTAGTATATATATTATATAATATATATACCGTTACTCTACTACTAATATATATTAGCTGTGGACGATCGTGTACGAATATAATACTATCATTTATATATATAGAGTTATAGAATTTCCTTCGCATGAGCCGACCATATCACTGAAACTTAAAAGGAATACTAAATTCATCTTGTATGTTACCTATCTGTATTAACAACACAAGATGCAAAAGATTTCATTAAAGTTTGTTTATTAAAGAGATATACTTTCGTATATATACATATTATATGCGGATTGTATTATAAGAATATTCAATTATATTATATATTAAATGACTTAACATTTTAAAATCTGTAGGTATTTATTTATAAAAAAACGATATAATATAAAGAGCCCCTATAGAATATCTATAGTAGTTAAATAAGTGAGTATCAACAACTAATATAATAATATAAGTAAAGATGATGATGCGACGGAGTATTTATAGTCATTACTATTTATATATATAAAAGTTTAACAAGCAATCATAATATATATAATAAATATAGCGAATAATAATGAATGTTATCTGTACTTGAGATTCTATATATAATTATAATAGGGAATACGTATAAGAGTACTATCTGGTGTGGTGAGGTGCGCAACGCCACTTGAGGCACATCCTCGTATCTTAGTATTTCACACTTACTTCACACTCGGTGATATTAGTCTCCTCTCTATACCTGGGAATGGTTAGACATGGGGGGGGAATGGGAGGCAAAACATTCCGAAGGGGGTAATTTCTTAACGGGTATTCTGGAACAGTTTATTGTAACTATAGGGTATAAACTAACCATATTACCAAAATCGTCTATACACCAATTCTTAATCACAACTCAGGATTTTAATGAGTTTCACTAAATGTCAACATAATACTTCAATAGGCGAGTATCATCGAGTAATATCGGTAAAACGTCACCGCACATCTTATAGCGCACTGCGTAAATTTTTAAACTTTCTTCTAATGGAACAGCAGCTCCACCTTGCCCCAAACGTACTTTCTGGCAGTATATATATATAATCGGGCTAATTGGGGAGGGGGCGTATCGGCGAACCATTCGTTTCTATTCCTGATTCTCTCTTTGGGCAAACTAACAAAATGCTGGAGTGAAATCTTGTTTGAACTCGGAGGCGCGGCATCCAGAGGCTAGTACAAACTGCTTAAGAAAAAATACTTATGGGGCCGCCAGTTAATGTTTTATGATACAGACAGGCGTTACTAGTTTGCATGTAGCGGTTCAGTTTTAAATTACAGAGTCGTCTCAGCATAAACGCTAAAGCAGGAGATCCCGTCCTCGTGGTAACTATTCTCCCGGACAAACAAAATATCTGCCACATGGTGTTCGAATGACGAAATGATCGTTTTCACCCCATCCATGTTAGGAATCATAATTCAGTTAGTGAGGATCATTTTGCCCGTAATCATATGTTCTGACGATAAACCTTGCGCTAATGATGGCTGAGTCGGCAAAAAACTCCTCTGATGTTCTCTCTACCTATTCACCTTACTGAATTTTCCATTCTGCTTCGGGAATCGTTGCAGGCTATTGTTCGAATGACGGATTTAACACTGTCAAGCACCAGTAGAGACGGGGAGCTTTCATATCATAATTAGAAAGAGCGAGCACCTACGACACCAATAAGATACCTTATATGCTGGTTCTCCTACTGATAAAAGTTTCTGGCCTCTTTACCTAAAAACATCTCTAAAAACTGTTCTAAAATCCTGCCTTTCCTTCCACTGTATATTCGCTCGATCGGTTCCTGTAGCTAACTCTCCTACTGATACAGGCGTAATCTCTTTCGCCGCTTTTTTTTCCATCTATATCTAACCCCTGACGATTGCCGAAAACTAACACTCAATTCCTCACGATGTGACAAAGTACAGTGCCACAACGTAGTGTGTATAAATAATTAGCAGTTGGACGAAAGGTCTAGCACTCTTGCGTTTCTTAGTACTCTCTCTTCACACAGAGTTTCCTAATTACTCTCTGACGACGTCATCTTCCAATGGGTTGTATTTATATCGTGATGAGGACGCTCATTGGATCGAGGTGGGGGAGGCGGGATGGGGAAGTATGGATTTCTGAGATCTATAATAGTCAGGAAGGCCTAGTGGCCCGATGATAATTCCTTCCCCGGTTTTTGAGCGGAGTATCTTCTCCCCCTCAGAAGGGTAACGCTTGTGCTCCACACACACACGTATTCCTAAATCTTTCACACACCGGTGGCGCATACGGCACACATCGCGAGTCTATCTACTTAATACTAGTGACATTTCCTCATTGCTCGGAACGCTAGTTTTATATTATCTCACCGAATAATTGCCCACGGAAAAATGGCAGCCGCGTCGTGATTCCATTCTCACGACATATCGTCCTATCGATTAAAGGCTACTCACTGTATTCCAGCCAAGTCCTCATCTAAAATTGACAATCCTTGAGTTGAAACTTCTTCTTGACGCATTTCAAGTATATTCACCTCGTATTCATACATGTGAGTTTCGCGAGTTCCCCCATTGCGTTTCATATCAATGCAGTATGAAGAGCTACTGAAAGTACGCTGCTCTAACATGCTGTCACGACAGAACTTCCGAAATGGGCATATCCAATGGGGACCATTAACTAGAATATTCTCCTAATCCGTACATCTGATTCATAGTGATAGGATCTATACCTGGACCCTAATGGATCTGGATTGTGGTGGGTTATAATTGTCTTGTGTATCGTTGGCTCTGCTCGATATGTCGAGTTACCGCCGACAATTTAGTGTGCCTTATTAACTATTTGGTAGCTGCGAGAGTTCATGGCGCAAATAGGTGTCACTACTTCATTTCCGTCTTAAGCCTCTTTCTGATATCTTCTACTGATTTTGGCGTTTCTGCTCGCCTGCTTTTTACTTCTTCGGAGGATTGGAAAGCTATATATCGAGAGGTTAGTCTGATATCTGACAACTTTTATCGGTGTGACTCTGTGACGCTTACTATCGATATATCAATAGTCTCACTATTCGTTGAATATTAGATGTTTGGTTATGCGACTTGTTGTCGTCTCTATATGCACTGTGCGTATTGTGATATTTACTTATTTGTTTTAATCGTCTTTTTGCATATACATCATCTAAGCGTTCATTTTATTTTCCAACTTATAATTCTATCCTTTACTTTTATCATCAACGATCTTCTCAAGCATAGGGTTACTTTTCTAATCCTCTTTATTACTCGTTCCTTAACAGCGAACTAAACTCAACTACCCATATCTCGCCACTCATCATATCCACAAATTATATATTTTTTTCCTTATTGCTTTTTGTGCATACGCTACAGTTGCCTTCATCGACTTCATAACTTTCCGGACATCATGTCTATTCTTACCACTCTGGTTCTTATATGGGTGAATTTCCGTGCAGTGTACTGATCAAGGGCGAGTAATGCTGAGACGCCCTAAGCCGTGGCAAAAACGCTTATTTTGGCAACATAAAACTCTTTTTAGTACAACCTCTCAATCTTGTCTTTTACATTCTTTAATCCCCCAAAGAAACTATCAGCCTCCTCCAATAATATCCTTTGTCCTATTCTTCTTTCCTTTCGAACTGGTCTATGACGTCTCATTGTTTGACAATATTAACATTCTTGTGTCTGAACATAATCCACAAGAAAATTGCCTAATGTGCAACCCTTACAACTACAGAAGAGTAACGTTGTCTGCTAATGATGGCCATCAAGAGCTGGGAGTCTGTTTGAGGTTGCGGTAATTTTTTCTTCTGTACAGTTTACTGCAGTTATATAAGGGCTTCATTCCCCTTGTTGGACGTACTGTTCTCACTCTGGGGGGGCCTCCGTTCCCAGCCCCTAAGCTTCAATGGACGTTGAGACTTCTGAGCAGTATTGAGCTTGTTAAATAAGCTAGAGAGAACTAATAAACTTAGTCCCCTTTACTTATCTTTCAAACTACTATCCTTACACCATATGATCCACTGAGTATTCAATATCTGGTGCGACGTATTCTGACATTGGCGCACTTATCATAACAATAAATTATACTTAATTGAACTACGAGATAAAAGGCTATCATAGACAAAGTTTTAAAGAATGAACGTCAGTAATATCCACCCCGTGGTAATTTCTTTCGTATAGGTTAAGCTGACATAACGGGTAGATGGCTTCCAGTGGCCGAGTTGGCCGGGGGGGGGCTCGCAAATTCCAATCCTCCATTGCGTTCCCTGTATCAATCGGGCGTGTCCAATTGCTTCTCATCGATTAGAATTACTTATGCTGTGAGCATACTTGATAATATCCCATCCTGTGACTCGTTCTTGTGGATCTTCTTGTTTTCTCCAGCCACGATATTGGCCGACCCCGTGTTACAGCACCCTCTGTCTGTTTACACTGAGGATAAACTATCACTTTGCCCTCAAATAACTATTCGCCTGAATTTCTTTTTCTCAATGCGTAATATGTCAATAAAATTCTCCTCTCCTTTTAAAAAAACACCGCATACCCCATACAGCTGCGCTCAACATAAGGGATATGCGTTAGGTTAGCTAACGGCTAGACGCTAATTTGGTGGGTTTTTTCATACCGGTCGAATCCTTTATATTTTCACGTGCACTTGCTTGTGACTGAGCGTGCGCGAGACATCTCTTAATAATATAGGAGCTCAAGAGAGGAACCTCCGATGATTGCGTTGAAGTCAAATCATAATTAGGTAAGACACAAAAGACATACAAACAAAGGAGGATTCACGACCAATCTTTGACTCTTCATACTCCTCCGTTTTGATCCGTACTATACGAGAACTTACTTCGATTTTTTTGCTTTGCTAAGTGCCGAGTAAAAGAAGGCTCTTGCTTTTCTTTTAGTGTGTATTACCGGCTATAGAAATGTATTACTTTTATCTTAAATAAGAAACAAGTCACAGGAAGTTTATTCGTTACCTTTGAGTAAAAATCATCTAATTTATATAACGTTGCTTACAGGCCATACCTAAACTATTAATGTCTTTGTATCTTTTTAGTAATTTAGTTCTAGTCCTATGTTTCTGAAACATGTTAGTCTACTCTATTCGGTACGCACTTAAGTATTAGAGTGAGAGGCGCGGCGAAAACACTCGTTATATTATGTTGTTTATTATCAAATATGATAATTTATTTACTAAATGTCTTGGCCTTTGTATCTCTTGTTTAAAAAAAATATTTTTGACCAACGTTGATATGAGTGGTTCTTAATGATGTTAATGATTGGCTAAAACATATATTGGGATTTGACAAGAAAGGCTAGAGAAATAACGGGTTTTTACCACACTTTCGTATAGGAAGTTTTTTTCCATAAATGTTTTAAATCGTAAAGTTGTTGCATCGAAGAGTAATATGAGTTCTCTTTTTCTTATAATTTATTTACAAAGTAATATTATTTGGCTTCTTTATATATAGAGCTCTACAATGTAAGTCTATTACACGATTTTTAACATGATTTACTTTACAGTAATTATTATAACGATTTTAAAACGTTATCAGACTGTAAATTAATTAATTAATTATGAAATTAGATATATAATCAAGCTATGTATTTATCGATATATATTCAGCTGTTGATCCTGCTAATAGTATAGCATAAATAGTCTATGGAATTTTACAACATTCCATATTTGACACGTTATTTTTATAAGGAGAAAACTAATATTTTAAATTTTACATTTAGCCATGTTTATTTCTATTCATTCAGTCATCTTGCACAACGAACTATTATTATCGCAGTATTACCTTAATTACAACCCGTCTTGAGTATATAGCCTGGGTTCATGCTAATTAAGCGAGTAACTACTTAATAATAAAAAATTATATTATATAGTCTATAACTACCCACATTATTAGCATATTGATCGTGCATGCCTATCATATGTTTTTAGCGTTATTAGTAGTGATATGACACGTAACAGAAGAGAGAATTTCAGACTTTATTCTGATTAATGGCGAATCGAGATTACGGTTAAGGAAAATATTTTAACTCTCTCTATTTTATGTTTCGAACGTAAGTAAATTTTTTTTAATAATAATTCATGATGTATTTATTGTTGTAGTTTAAAGTTTGGATGCGAGCCAGTAAGAGTTGATGAGAAGAGTTAAAAAAGAGTGGATAAATAAATATCTTCGTTTGATGACTAGCAAATAGGACGAAAAAACATTTTATATACATAAAATAAGGTCATGAAATCAGAGATCCAAATGTAATGTGATAATTTTTAAAACACAAATGGATATATTTACTAACTTAAGTAGTTCCCGCCTCTCGGTGAGAAACATATAATTATGTTCATTATTATTTCAAAGCACTTACATATTATGGTGAATTTGTCGTTCGTTTCGTTTTCCGCAGTGATGCTAAAGTGTTGGATAGCGTTTGGCCAATTTTCGTATTTGGCTTAGTTTGCGCATATTATCTACACATAACTAACCCAGAGTTTGAAAAAAGACCTTTCGCACTTTTCTGGCAAATGTTTTATTTTTAATCGGAGCGAACAATGACCACGTTATCCATGCGTATACCGCCGACGGTTTAGGGGAAGGCGGTGTGGGTTAAAATGAGGACACCAAATCTTTTACACATCTATAATTATGGGATGATGTACACGTATCATAGCATCACACAACTAAATCCCATTAAGTAGCCGTTTATTTAAAACCAAACAATGCTATCCAGATACATTCAGGGCTTTTCATGGTTATCCTATAGCTATGTGAAGGACTTTAAAAGTTCTAACTAAATACTAGTTACTCTCGGTGATACCCATAGTTTAAATTTGGTATATAGTAGCAATGGGGCCGCGTTTAAACACTTATAGTGAGGTAATAACGGGATTCTGAAAAGGTTATCGATCAGGATCAAGTAACGTGTTATGATGACATCGTTATGTCTTTGTGGGAATGAAGGCACAGCGATTAAATTCCAAGTCACTCATCAATGGGCAGAAAATCCCCCTAAAGAAGCTATAGTTGTATCGGATATATGATCTAGTCTTGCCTCATCCAGCAATGACTGCGAATTAGAGTACGATAGAACTCCGGCGCGAGTCCACAGATGAATTCCACAAACGATCGGAACAGAGTTCTGGACCCTGATCTGTTTTTTAGAGTTGTTAATTGTATAAATTTTCATTATTGTTTTTAGTGTGGATGTCTATTTTGGATTGTAAGGGGAGATATGTACTAAAATACCGATCTAGAAAAAAAGCAGAGTATGAAAATTACCTCAAAACCCCCTTATTAACAGGAAAACTTATCAACTCCCTACCCATAGTGATTCCAACCGAAAATCAACGCATGTAAACTATTAACAGAACTGTACCTTAGACAGACTGGGTTTTTTCCAGGTCACATGTTATGATTAAGCATTCTGGGGTTCTATTAAATCTCTTGTATTATATAAAACAGCACGCTCAAAACGACTGCAGATAAAACACAAGTACTCTCATTATATTATCTCATCCGTACTCATGAGTCTCCTACAGTTGATATATTCCAGCTTATGATACTTTAATAGGAATCAATGGGGTACCAAAGCTACCGGGAGGTGGGTCCATATACTAGGAGTGTGGGGGTTCCAAAGGGTGTGTGAGAATAAATGAAAAAATAATGAGCTGGCACTGTTATCAGTAATAAAATCACTGGACGGACGGATGATGGTCTACGATGTCGAGAGTCATCACCTCTATAGATGAGAGAGGATAATGTTGCCAGTTTATATTTATAAAAACAGTATAAATATAATATAACACTTATATAATAATATAAATAATTATATGTATATATAAAAATATATATTGGAAGCAAAATTAGAATGGTGCTCAACTTACTTTGTGTTATTGAAATGATGGAAAGTGAATAATTATAAGTAAAATAAGATTGGTTAGCGTTAGTATGTTAGTTTAGTTCGTTAGTCACTTGTGCTACGAAGGCGATATATTTAGAACTTTTTTTAATGCAGTCTTTAGGTAAAAGGGATGGTTTAGGAGGTTACGTTATGGGCTTAAGGCATCAGGATTTAGAAATACCAGAAGGTGTTTTTTGTGTAAAATATGGATTTTAACAGCGCCGGCTGTTGGAAGACCGTACCCTTTATTGTACAAAGTCACAGCATTTAAGATATTGTTACTGTGACGGATATACCCGTCTCGATATATAGACTTAAGAGGAGGATCGATATTTTCTGTATGCTATATATCTATTACATTTCGACGCAAAGCGTAAGCAGGGTTAACCAAAAGTCGAGGAGATAAACTGGATCAGAGGGATCTAAGGCCGGGTAGTCGTAGACTCACCCAAACACATTTAAGCTATGGTATCACACTATGACAAAAATGTGACAGCAGGCTATAGAGTGAGGTATGTTATAGCTATGTGGGAGATTATAAAAATAAAGATTTGAAGAGATTCCAGTAAATTAAATCTAAATTAAATAGACGAGCTCCCAAGTGGAATATATATAATGAATAATGATTAGTAGTAACGAATAAAAGCAGTACACATCTATAGTGAACTACGTTAGTTTATTAATGTATTATGTTCTTATTTTGCACTTGTAATACTATGAACTTAAGATAATATCACTTAAGCTACATCACGATATTAGCTAAGCTTATAAATATCTTCAAAAAGTAATACCTAAAGGAGTAGAAATCCATAGAGGATCCACCAAACCGTAACTTAACCACAAAAACGATGTCCGATAAAAAAATATTTATCTTGGCATTTAAACCCTCTATGATCACATAAATAATATTCTATGTCGAAATTAAGATCATTTTTTCCCCAATTTCTAATGTTAGGGTGAAATGATATGTGTTATAGTCACCATGCTCTCATAAGGCTTAATGAAAAAAAAACCATTTCTTGTTATAAAAAAAAAAAAATGGGGTTTAGTTACCCACATACTAACATGTGAAATGCCATGTCTATTCACTTGATCTGGTTCTTGTCTCGTGTTATTGTACCTTGAACATCTGGATGTATACTGTGAAGAGGAAAATCAAGGTAGAAACTTGGTAGTCGTCACACTTATAACTTACATCTTAATTTACTTAAATAAAAAATGATGCAGCGGGGTGTCAAAATCAAATCTTTGTACCAGAGTCAATAAAAATTTTTTTTATTTCCTTGTGTAAATCTAGCTATTTCATATGTCTTTGTTCGCCTTGACTGAGCAATAGCCTTAATTTAATTAACCTTTAATGTTTTATACTACAGTTGTTTTTATAATTGCAGATTTGAGAGGGACTTTAATGATATAACACCTAATAGTTTATAGTATATTGTGAATAATAACCTATAGTTATTTTGTGTAGTTAGTAGGTTTAATCTTTCTAGTATATTAATAAGTATTAATATATCAAAATTTTTATTTTTAGTATTATTTTATGTTAAGTATTTATATATTATTATGTGCATTTTCTTTGTTTTTTTAAAAATTTGTGATTTTGTTTTTTAAAAAATTACCATTGTCGCAGTCAAGGAGACGTGACTAACTAGAGACGAAGAGAACATAACAATTAACCTAACAACTATACTAACTAAAACTTAATCCCAACCTATGTCCTAACGCAAAATTAGACTATAATCGCCAAGTTAATAATCGCCATTAAGTGTACTGTCACAATGCTATTCAATCAGTAAGTAACTTATGCCGGTAGTCAATTTCTGTTTATAACTAGAACGGGTATCTATAGACAGTTGTTGATTTTTTGTGGTATGTGTGGAATGAATTGTCCCACCTCTTCACCTAGTAGATGGTCAGAGTACAATCAAGTGTGTCAGGTTTTGTTACTCAACGTATGGACCAGTTCTGTATATATATATTGCTGTTACCAATATATATTATTAGAAATAAGATATTATTGCATTACCCTAGAGTGCTAAGATTGACCTTAATACGCGATATGTAATGCGGAGTATAGTTTATTTTATAAATAGAATTTATTATTTATTGTAGAATTATTGACACATTAGTGTAATTTTCAGAGTTAATTACTATATAGTAAACATATCTATACCTATATATATAAAATTAAACTTTATATGAATCAATGTAATATAGATTGGCATAAGTATAATATACATTCTAACATATTTACGTTAATTCATTTAATATATTATATATTGTACCTTGTCAATTAACTTGATCTTTTATACTGACTAATCGTACTTTTGAATATCTCCATACTCTCATTTTGTCATTATCGGGAATACAGGAATTTACTTATCACATTCTGTCTCAATAATCTATACGACTCACGAATACCTAGGTAAGGATATTCACGTATGTGTTTGTATAGCAGTGGGTCTTCATTCAATTTTATCCTGTCTCACTCTATATGCTCCACACACCACGTAAGCGATTGAAAATTACGAAATTGGGTTCTCAAATAAAGACAAGAATTAAGCAAAATATACAAAACATGGCATCGAATAGCAAAGAGTAGAGATAAACGTGTCGCTTATTCCGGTTGTTCCCATTGATCATTGGTATTATTATGCTATATTTTTTTTCCAACGCTTCGGCAAAATGTGGGAAAAGCTTTTGGACCAATAATGGAACTGTTTACCACCACTTGTAGGTTTGTTTGCAAGAATCAGAAAAGGCATTTGTTTTCTGGTAGGTAAATGCATATAATTAACGGGAGGACTTAATTTATTAATAGATTTTGGACTAGTCTTGTCCACTACATTCTAGCCATCTTAAGGATAATTAACTGAAGCGCCCCATGATATGAACTGGTTCAAGTTCATTAGTTTTTGAAGGCTCTTTATGCTTTTTTTATTTCTGGTTTAGCTCTCTCATCTTATTTTTAATGTTATTATTATATAATAATTTTATGTAGATCTTAAATGAATCATTATATTAATTACAATGAACAAGTGGGAGGGATGGTATTAAATTATAAATTATGAAGAAAGATATATATATAGAAGACATAAAACCTACAATTAATTTATAATAAATTATATATAGTAGTAGTACTACTAACCTATAATACTAATACTATTTATAATAATAAATAATAAAGTGAAAGATAAGTAATAATATTCTATGATAAACTATATTTTATATATCATATATATAATAATATATATATATATAAATATTATATCAACTAATACAGAGTAAATAAGAGTATATATTTAAATCTATTTCGAGTATATTACGAGATAATATTAGGGGTTTACTATGAAAAGAGGAATGGAGTAGACTGCGGTCTAGGTTTCTATTCTTAAGATTAGCCGAACAAACTAGAAACAAAATAATCGAAGAAAAAAGGGATCATTTAAAGGTTCACTGTTGTTATGTCTAATGAACGTTTTAGTACTGCTAGGTTGTCTTTTGTATTATTTTTTTATTACGCACGCGTGCACAATTCAGTTAAGTAAAAATATAATACACATTGGAAATGACCATATATTAAAACTGTAAGTTGATATATATTATGATTGACTATAAAGGTATGTACGATGAAAGATAATTAGATGAGATGAGCACGGAGTGTAAAATCATAACCAAAATTTCGACGCGCCTTAGTGATAGCTCCGTAATGGAATACTTCACGAGGAGTCTCGACTCTACTGACTCTGACCTGCATGAATGCCCTTGGAGAGAGAGAGTGACTGTACCGAGCTCCGGACTTCACGCTGTGGGCTGAGGATTCCACGTTCGGTAAGTGCATTCAAAATAACCTTATCGTACAAATTATATTACAGTTGATTTGATACTGTCTGTATTAATATGATTAATTATTAATTAATATATTATTTTATTATGTATATATATAAGATACGATGTTTTCTTTATAATGTCCCATTATAAATAATTATATATTGATATATATTTTATTATGTAAGTAATTAATAAAGTTCTGTTGAGTTACATATAATGTCAGCTTATATCAATTTATTTGGTTGATTAAATTAAGTCTATTCTGCTCTGGATACGTTATATTTAAGTTTAATTATATTATTTTGGTGAATTATTTCCGGACCGGTGGTATTTCTTTCTTCGCATATCGGTTCTGAGGGTGCCAATAGTATAGGGTTCGGTTGAGAGCGATGGGTCTAACTGGCGCGTTAAAGTCTTAAATGGTTAAGCAGATTCTGAGGTCGTGATCTAATAGATAAGACCGAGGATTGAGGGTTAAAGCCACTGATTAACGAGAAGCGAGGGTTAGACGTCCCCTAGCACTACCGTGTGCAGTTCACCCATTGACTATTTTGTTGGGAGTGCCAGGAACTGTGGATTTTTCTGGCCTGCTACGAAAGATATTTCCACTGGATAGAGGTCCACAAATACGAAGAGAGGGAGCCCCCAAACCGCACTACCCTCTTGAGAGCGCAAGAACCTATTAGATTAGATTAATTCTTCGTGATCTCGTCGCATTTATTTCTTCGTACTGATTGGCTGAAAGCTTTTGGTGAGACGGGGATGTGTTCCAGAGTCCTTTCTCTACGACAACCAATAATCAATTTGTTTCCCAAAGTCGCGCATGCGACTTGAAACGGCGCGAGGAAGAACGGATGGACAGGACAGATAGTGAGATGCCACATGAATCATCCACCTCGAAACCTAGATCGCACATGGTTCTCTTTGGATATGGTCTAGCGAGCGTACATCTTTGGACGGGCGCTATGACCACCTCCTCCAGAGGGTTGAGCTGGAAAGAAGAGCGGATCAAATCTCTTAACTAGCTGAATGTTATATAATCATGGGATTAGGAAAATGATCGTCACTTCGTTAAATGTCTTAGGACTACTGGTAGGCTTACAACTAGCCCAATTGATATTATATAGGAAACAATCACGTTTGGGGTATTCGATTATGTCTTATTAGATATTATACTAGACGTAAGAGTAGGGTATAGAGTAATTTTGTAATCATCTAATCACAGCACGATTAGTGTCCTTATCTTTATATAATGAGGGATAAGGTACATTATGGAGGCCCCGCAAAATTGGATATAGCCTAAATCGTATTACACCTAAGCAATTACAGAATACGAAGTGCTCGTTCAGTAGGGAGGGTATGATAGCATATATGATTGATTACATTGATTCATATTTTTAGGAGATACTAAATAGAGTAAAAATTAGATCAAATATTAACCTGAATTGTGTGAAACTACACAGTACAACTCAAAACAAATACTCGACAGAAGGATCGTAACAGGTAACAGAGATCTAAGGGATGGTGTATAGGGAGGGAGATAAATTTATAGACGAATTAGTCTTATTAGAGTTAGCGAACTATCGGTTCTGACGTTTTGAAATCATCTCGTACTACCAGACGCGTGCTTAGCGGAGGCTGGTGATCACAGTTAAACCACCAGTTCCCCTTGTATTTCATCTCTTGATTCCACAGAGAACTCATGTACGAAACCCATCGGCTTCGACTCCATTACAGGGATCAAAGAAGCCAATTCTCTGCGGGCTTCACGGATTCAACATAACCCCGGAAAATCTGGGCAGCAGGCGCGCAATAAGAGACTGCTCAAGCACAGGTAAAGAATCTCAAGGGATGAGTCTGCTGCTATACTACATGACATCAGAGAACTGATAGGTGTGACGTTTGGGTTATAGAAAGACTGATGTAGTATCCTATTTTATGGCACCTACCTATGCTAAGCGGAGCAATGAATTTTAATCATAACCTGGGGGTTGCATCTACTGATGCACCGAAGTTGCGATTGAAAGAGAAGCTTCGTCGCATGCCATATCGAACAACCGCGCAAGTATTTCATAACGAACGCGTCTCACCAGTGATTGACGCTTACACGTATGTCGCGGTGATGATTATCGAAAATCATTACTAACGCTTGTAAATCAGACTAAAATGAGTTTTTAGAGTATCAGCTCAGAATGTATACTAATATAGTGATGTGGTAAAAAATTTCGATCAATTAATATATGTAAAGTACTCACTCACTAATATTTGAATTGTGTATTTATGTAAGTATCGCTTGCGTAACTGATAGGTGACATAACAAAAATTAGCTCTCATATTTAATTAATTGCAAAGTGTCTTCAATACCATAAAAGGTATTAGCTACTCAATGCCTGTTTTAAACCTAGTAAGAGATCTGAATAGTTCAGTTATATTCTACTCGTCAAGACAAGCTTTAAGATGTCTGAGATACCGTTCAGTTTACGATATAGCAACTCTTTAGATCAGAACATGCGTCAGATACATACCTGATCATTATTAACGAAATCCAGGTTCAATTATTGTATATTATGATCTTAAGAACTATTTATAAATAACAGGGTCTGGTGCAGCTATAAGGTGCTCTGTAAAAGGATCCGGTGCTAGCGAGGCCTCCAGATAGGATTGTATGAATCGAGCGACGCAACCATACTAGGCCGAGTCGAGAACTCTAAGAAGAAAGAGTACACCCACACGATATCAATAACTTATTAACATATGATCTATGGTTGTTAGAATTTTGTAGCTCATTATTGAATCAACTAAAGGGTATATACTTGGAGTATAACTACATAATATAAAGAAACAGGCAGGATATCATGGGTAATGATGCTAGAAGTCATAATAACCGGAAATGTTAACTATAGGCACCAGATACCTATGGAAGTCGACACGCATTATATGCATGTGAGCAGTTGCAGAGAGGCAGTAGTCTCGGACGAAGCTGACCATTATATAATTTGCGATACTAAAGAATGTCGATGACCGAACGTACAAGATAAGAATAATAATAATAATATATAAATACTAGATTAAAGAATCATATAATATTACGTTGATAATATATTCATAAATATGTATTAATAATTAATATGAGTATATATAATATATTAAATATATCACTTATCAGGATGGAGCTATAGATTCAACAAGCAAATGCCATGGATACGCATTTATATACTGATTTCCGAATTCAAGCGTACGGCCTGAGATGTCATCAGACTTAAAATTAATAGGATAATTATGAAGCTCAGATGTAGGGAATTTATAAATTCTATCATAGGTCAAAGTTTATTACAGCGTGATGAGATCACGGCAAGAAGTACTCTAGTAGGGAATCTGAAGACAAAACCCGGTGCGTTCGAGCGCGACATCATTTCACACGAGATGGGTTCATGACTCGGCCGGACCGAGCTAATAACGACATTAGGTAATTAAACCATGTCCCATGCTCCGAATTCTGGCCCGATATGAGACTTCATCGTGTTCGGCGTACACGTAATAATATATCGTATGTAATAATACCGTATAGCGTAGCACTCAGGAGACACGGCATAGCCGGAAGTTCTGGGTGAAGTAACTATCAAATATATTATATAGGAGTATCGAGGAGTATGCAGTGATAAGTCTACAGTTTCGGAGCCGAGAGATCGTGATGCCATATTAACATGACTACGGCTCGTGAATTAATTATATAAATATTTTGGAGATCTCACTCCGTATGATCTATTCACATTTCTTTCGAGGTAACTTAAATGAATATAATTAAATAATTCATAAATATTAGATAGTATTATGTCTTTATATTTGCTGTTTTGAATATGTTATGCGCTAGTAACTAGCTATATATATATCATATATATATATATAATATATTATGATATTATATATATATATATATATATTATATATATATACTCTAGTATTAATAAGACTTTTAATTATCATTGATTTTTTTATGAGTCAATTTCTTGCTTTTTTAGTTAATAAAGAATTATTAAATATTTTTTTAACAACTCAACAACACAGACAAAGCCCATCAGACAGAAAGAACTTATTTACATTCATCTATTGTTATGTTATAGACATTAAAGAAATTTTCGACTTTTATAGGTCCCTATAAGCTGTAAAATCAGTAACTCCAAAACAGACCCCTTACGTTTTGTTTCTGTGTTGTCGGATTGATAGACCCTTCGGTCTATCCACTTTCCTCCATAAAATCCCTAAATATATCTCTATTCATTTTTATATAAGAGAAAATGGCCTCGGTCCAGGGCACAGGCGTATTCCCTAACTAACCTTAGTAACCTATTATACTTTACAGTATCAGTAGTATCATAACTATATACTAGTGGGGGATCATCGATCCTTACAAATCACAGATGCGTACTGAATCATGCAATTGCATGGGGCTTTTGAGGACTACGCTATTTCTGGTAGGGACAGCTAGACTTGCCGCCCGACGTGCCTCTCTAATATAGGTAGCTGTTCATGGGGCCTGATAGTCGGAGTAGCCAAATGATATATATATATAATAACCTATTGAATTCTTAGTATATAATGATTTAGTCGCCTATATGGCATTCTTCATCCAGTCGAAAAGAACATTCACATTGGAGTTCCCAGCTGGGCAAACAGTTAAGCTTTCTTGTCGAGCCATGTGAAACCACTCTGCATACTGTAGTGAACCTATTAGAAGGGCTGATCTTAGGCTGCGATTAATCTATATGTCCACTTTTAATTCAGAGTAAGTAACTCCTAATGTCTGTCGCGTAAACGTTCAGTTCAATTAGCTATACTAACTCGCATTGCAAGCCATATAATTTATATATACCGTTCCAGAACAGTATATATATGATGGCTCCTTTGTATTATCAGCTTCCAGTTAAAATGCTTAAGTGCCGATTCTTATTTAGAAACCTACTAAATGGGATGGACTAAGCTCGTTATTTCCATACATACAATGACAGCAACGCCTCATAGTGTTAAAAGTTGCTCACAGCCTCGAACACCTTTTAAATAATTCGCATCTAAAGGTGGCCCCTGTGTAAATGAATGGTTGTGCCTTGCATCCCGGGGTTCTCCATTAACGACATAATTAATAAGCACAGATGCTAGAGCTGGTACGATAATTTCCAAAAAGATACGTTATCTTTGTTATTGATGATTAAGCAATCGAGGCCAATAATGCTGGACAAAAGCGCAGTTTGGGCATTATAAAAGCAGAACAGAAAATATAGAAGGGTTAAACATGTAAGTGGATAGTATGATAGGAAGAAAATCTGCGCGCCCGGCCGAAGTAGTAAATGCATGGCGAGGTTAGAGGGTTACTCATAAGTTACTGCATTATATGTATATGTTTAGTTATAAGTTTCGAAAGTTGAAGATATAATCTAATAACTAAGTTTAGTTGAGGTTAAATTACTAATTATTATAAATTTTCAGTATAAGTAAAGATTTAAATGATATCTAAAAAATAATTAGGATTTTGTTTTTTAATATTCATTAAAGGTTGTGGAAGCTCTCTCACGTTATATAAGTTTTATGTAGCGACAACGAATGTTGTATAAAATTTTTTGCTTTTGTTATCAGTTGTTTTAGTTTTCTATAAACAATGGAAGGGAAGACGGATTTATAATCTTTGAATGTTTCCAATAAACTATTTAACAAGAAACTGAACATGGCTCAGTGAAGGAAAACTGAATTATTCTGGCCAAAGATTTTTTTCATTCCGTAATCCAATAGTTGCGCGCGGAAAATGATAGTGAGTGACTTGTGATTGATGACGGTAGCCCGATAATGATTAATGATTAATGATAAATTCAATATTATAGATGATTAATAATAAATAAATAATAGAAATAAATTAATGAAATAATAAGTAATATATATATGGTTACATTATAAATGAATAATAATTATACTAATAATGATAATGAAATGATAATGATAATATGATAAATTAAGTAATAACATAATTAATAATATAATAATAATTAATACATCGAATTAATAATAATAATTAATATACAGCACAATCAATAATAATAATAATAATGTGTATAATAAATATACTATAATAAAGATAATAATATACTAAATATAAATAATCTATTCAGTGTTTTAAGCCAACTCTTATTTTAGCTGAGTCAATTATCGGTATGCGAAGTAGGGTTCGAGGGTAAGGCCTCAATGGAAGCATATATTTCCATTAGGGGGCCTATCGCTAAGCCGATAGGTACTCGGTACTACTGAAGTCCCCCCGTCGTCCACTCTGGAAGGCCGAAGAGACCCCGACTCCTTGCTATGAATCACTTACAAGTTTCGGCTGACCCCAGGGCTTTTCCATTATCTGCCGTCGGCTTGTCTAGTCTCTACGAGGTATATCGGTGGCTGCCTCTTCTTGCTTGTTCGTGCCCGGTGCGCATGGCGAATTATGTGGTTTAAATTAAAACGACTGTACAACTAAAAGTTTTATGTAAGTATTATATATTTTGTATATATATATGATAATACATAGTTTGAGATACTCTATATTATATATATCTATTATAATATGGCGATCCTATTACCGCTTCTATATAATTTGCATTTGATCTCAGTATACAGTTTCGACCATGAATAGATGTTGATATATAAGTTATTATAGTATA